>JAVTVY010015336.1:0-59867 GCA_036873755.1 Hanleya hanleyi
CTGGCCTGTGTCGGATCTGCAGTGGAATTCGTCTCCCTGGGCTCGTCTTCAATGGGAGTGACCTTCGTGAGCTCCTCTCCAGTGGGAATTTGTGGTCCAAACCTTGGAGACGGGGCATGAATCAAACGTTGGTGCTGTCTTAACTGACAGGGTCGTTTGAAGAGTTGACCACAATCGATACATTGTTCTGTCGCGCCCTTGTGGAGTGAACGTTCGTGGCGTAGTAAAGCATCCTTCCGATCAAATGATCGCGAGCAGGTTATACAAGTGTACCGTGCACCTTTGTGGATGAAGGCCTCGTGGTGTCGTAAATCTCCCGGACGAGTAAACTGCTTCAGGCAGGTAGTACAAGCGAACATGTCGGCTGCGGATCAGGGAGTAATGAAAACTTTTGATTGAAATCATATTTTAAGGGCCGCTTCTCATACGGATTTCGCGGCCCATCAACTCAATGTTTTATTTTAATTTCACGTTACATTTCTTCGTTCATTTAAGATGTATACAAGCACTGTATTTTAAAATAAAGAAAGAAAGAAATAAATAAGTAAATAAATAAATAAATAAACAAATAAACAACAAGGAGAGAGCGGAGGGAGATATAAATAAGTTCGTCGGTCAATGTTTGATTAGGTTATCCTGGTTAATGTTTGTTCATTATACATTATAGTCGCGTGGGTGATTCCTTTGTCTTTGTACCCCTCAGCCGTCCCGAAAAAAAATGGGAGAACCATAGGCGAGTTCTTCCAGAAATCTGTGCCTGTAACAGTGCTTGGAGTGTGTATCGGTGTACAGGATGGAAGGCTGCGTCCTATATTGCTTGAAAGTCAAAGGATCATATATTCTGCATTAAACAGTAGTCAGTTCAGTGGGATCTCAGGCGTGGCGCGTCTGATCTTGAGTAGAGTTGATTTTGCTGGTTCAGGATGTCTTTCTGTGGTTGTCAGTCACGGCGCTGTTAATAATTGTTGTCATCCGTATTCTGTTTCAGGTCTGGTCTCGCCCGTCTGTGGTCTTCAGTTTGCTGTGCCTGTATTACAAAGAATAGAGGAGTTTGTAGTTTCGTGTTTTCTTTTTAGCCCACCGTCACCAGATGGTGGGTTGTTAAAGTCACTTTTCGTCCGTGGTCCGTCGTCCGTCAGTCCGTCAGTCCGTCCGTAAACAATTCTTGTTATCGCGATTTCTCAGGAACTACTTTATGGATCTTTCTCAAATTTGGTACACAGGTTCCCCTTGGGATCTAGTTGAGCAAGATACCTTTTCTGGTCCGATTCGAAAATCCAATATGGCCACCAGGCAGCCATCTTGGATTTCCCCATGAAACCTTGTTATCTCGATTTCTCAGGAACCACTGCATGGATCTTTCTCAACTTTGGTACACAGGTTCTCCTTGGAGTCTAGTTGTGCAAGACACCTTTTCTGGTCCGATTCGAAAATCCAATATGGCCAACAGGCGGCCATCTTCGATTTCCCCATGAAACCTTGTTATCGCGATTTCTCAGGAACTACTGCATGGATCTTCCTCAAATTTGGTACACAGGTGCCCCTTTGGGTCCAGTTGTGCAAGATACCGTTTCTGGTCCGATTCGAAAGTCCAATATGGCCACCAGGCAGCCATCTTGGATTTCCCCATGAAACCTTGTTATCGGGATTTCTCAGGAACTACTTTATGGATCTTTCTCAAATTTGGCACACAGGTTCTCCTTGGAGTCTAGTTGTGCAAGATACCTTTTCTGGTCCGATTCGAAAATCCAATATGGCCACCAGGCAGCCATCTTGGATTTCGCCATGCAAAATTGTTATCGCGATTTCTCAGAAAGTACTGCATGGATCTTCCTCAAATTTGGCTCACAGGTTACCCTTAGGGTCTAGTTGTGCAAGATGCCTTCTACAGTCCGAATCGAAAATCCAATATGGCCACAAGGCAGCCATCTTGGATTTCCCCATGAAACCTTGTTATCGCGATTTCTCAGGAACTACTGCATGAATCTTCCTCAAATTTGGTACACAGGTTCCCCGTGGGGTCTAGTTGTGCAAGATACCTTTTCTAGTCCGATTGGAAAATCCAATATGGCCACCAGGCAGCCATCGTGGATTTCCCCATGAAACCTTGTTATCGCGATTTCTCAGGAACTGCTACATGGATCTTCCTCATTTTTGGTACACAGGTTACCCGCAGGGTTTACTTGTGCAAGATACCTTCTTCAGTCCAAATCGAGAATCCAATATGGCCACAAGGCAGCCATCTTGGATTTCCCCATGAAACCTTGTTATCGCGATTTCTCAGGAACTACTGCATGGATCTTCCTCAAATTTGGTACACAGGTTCCCCTTGGTGTCTAGTTGTGCAAGTTACCTCTTCTGGTCCGATTCGAAAATACAATATGGCCACCACGCAGCCATCTTGGATTTCCCCATAAAACCTTGTTATCAGGATTTTCTCAGGAACTACTCCATAGATCTTTCTCAAATTTGGTACACAGGTTTCCCTTGGGGTTTAGTTGTGCAGGATGCCTTTTCTGGTCCGATTCGAAAATCCAATATGGCCACCAGGCAGCCGTCTTTGATTTCCCCATGGAACCTTGTTATCGCGATTTCTCAGGAACTAGGGCTCAGTCCATAGTTGCGGATTTTTGGTCCCCCTCAAATTCTTTGAAATTAAAATTCCACCAGGTTTGACCCCATGAGAATTTTTGTTGGCTTTTTGTTTATTGATATTTGTGATATCATTCAGTTGACTGGTTGATTTGCTTCAAATCAGTACATGGTATTTTGCCAGTAGGATTGGCCCATGCCTCACTATGCAGATGGAAGTGTGAAAGTGTGGCTGTGAATTGGGGCCATTTTCAGCTTACGAGCACATGGCATACTTTGCGGTGTAAAATTGAGCTTGAAAACCGCCTGGTCGACACCCTATTTTCTTTGCCAATTTTTGTTGGTCCTTGGACTGGGCACACTGTCGGTGAGTTTCAGGACAATCGATTGTCAAGTTTTTTCTTTGGTGGAGGGGGAATATTACCCATTTTGGACCAATTTTAGAGGATTTTCCTGAAGTTTGAAGCAAGTTCAGTATGGGTTATGGGGACCCTGATTTTCGTCAACAAGGCTTACATCTGTCTCGGCTTTATGTCAAGAGCCTACTCTTTCAGAAAATATATAGTTCTATGGGGGTTCTCTAATAACACGGTTGCTGTTTAGCATAAAATGAACTTGCCTACTGTTTAATTTCAGATGCCATGGCCCTTCTATAGACTGCACCCTATATGACAGAACAGGCATTTTCTCAGGTAACATTAAATTTGCATATCTGACTCGAAATTTTCCATCCAGAACTACTATTGTTTACTATCAAGTTGAACACAATTCAAAACAATGCTATTCACACCCAACACAGGACTGAAATTATTGAACCAGCACAGGGGCTTGGACTAGAAAGGGGGGAGGGGTAACTCTTAGCATGGCCAGAAAATATCTGTTACAAGATGTGTAGAATTGCCAACATCAATGTTGGTGTTTTATCGGGAGGGGGGTGTCAATTGTCCCAGGAATTTCCCAGAAGTTTTAGTGTCACAGAATAATTCTTCTGGGACCATTAAAAAAAATTTCTCAGGAACTACTGCATGGATCTTCCTTAAATTTGGAACACAGGTTACCCTTAGGTTCTAGTTGTGCAAGATACCTTCTTCAGTCCGAATCGAAAATCCAATATGGCCACAAGGCAGCCATCTTGGATTTTCCCATGAAACATTGTTATCGCGATTTCTCAGGAACTACTGCATGAATCTTCCTCAAATTTGGTACACAGGTTCCCCGTGGGGTCTAGTTGTGCAACATACCTTTTCTGGTCCGATTGGAAAATCCAATATGGCCAACAGGCAGCCATTGTGGATTTCCCCATGAAACCTTGTTATCGCGATTTCTCAGGAACTACTACATGGATCTTCCTCAAATTTGGTACACAGGTTACCCGCAGGGTTTAGTTGTGCAAGATACCTTCTTCAGTCCAAATCGAAAATCCAATATGGCCACAAGGCAGCCATCTTGGATTTCCCCATGAAACCTTGTTATCGCGATTTCTCAGGAACTACTGCATGGATCTTCCTCAAATTTGGTACACAGGTTCCCCTTGGTGTCTAGTTGTGCAAGATACCTCTTCTGGTCCGATTCGGAAATACAATATGGCCACCACGCAGCCATCTTGGATTTCCCCATGAAACCTTGTTATCGGGATTTTCTCAGGAACTACTCCATGGATCTTTCTCAAATTTGGTACACAGATTTCCCTTGGGGTTTAGTTGTGCAGGATACCTTTTCTGGTCCGATTCGAAAATCCAATATGGCCACCAGGCAGCCATCTTGGATTTCCTCATGAAACCTTGTTATCGTGATTTCTCAGGAACTACTTCATGGATCTTTCTCAAATTTGGCTCACAGGTTACCCTTAGGGTCTAGTTGTGCAAGATGCCTTCTACAGTCCGAATCGAAAATCCAATATGGCCACAAGGCAGCCATCTTGGATTTCCCCATGAAACCTTGTTATCGCGATTTCTCAGGAACTACTGCATGAATCTTCCTCAAATTTGGCACACAGGTTCCCCGTGGGGTCTAGTTGTGCAAGATACCTTTTCTGGTCCGATTCGAAAATTCAATATGGCCACCAGGCAGCCATCTTGGATTTCCCCATGAAACCTTGTTATCGCGATTTCTCAGGAACTACTTATTTATTTATTTATTGCACTTCAATCACTACAGACACAAGTGTCCAATTACAATGACGATAACAGTATAAAATTCAACATATGTACAATACAATAACAAAATACATGGCGTAAGGTTAGGAACATGCAGAGAAGTTATAGTCAGATGGTTGACCAATATATATTAGCTAAATAACACGGATTTACAATTGCGTTTAAAAGTTTCAAAGGGCACGAATAAATCCAATTTACCGGCCATGTCATTAAAATAGTTCTGGCATCTTGGTAAAATTGAGTTACTTCTTACTAAAATTCTGGATTGTGGCGGAAGAAATAATTTCTTCGCACGTAGACGCCTAGCTGGTACATAAAAACAAATACAACCAACCAAACTACTGCATGGATCTTCCTCAAATTTGGTACACAGGTTACCCTCAGCGTTTAGTTATGCAAGATACCTTCTTCAGTCCGAATCGAAAATCCAATATGGCCACAAGGCAGCCATCTTGGATTTCCCCATGAAACCTTGTTATCGCGATTTCTCAGGAACTACTACATGGATCTTCCTCAAATTTGATACAAAGGTTCCCCTTGTGGTCTGCTTGTGCAAGATATCTTTCCTGGTCCGATTCCCAAATCCAATATGGCCACCTGACGGCCACCTTGGATTTCCCCATGAAACTTTGTTATTGCGATTTCTCTGGAACTACGGCGTGGATCTTTCTCAAATTTGGTACACAGGTTCTCCTTGGGATCTAGTTGTGCAAGATACCTCTTCTGGTCCAATTCGAAAATCCAATATGGCCACCAGGCAGCCATCTTGGATTTCCCCGTGAAACCTTGTTATCGGAATTTCTCAGGAACTACTTTATGGATCTTTCTCAAATTTGGTACACAGGTTCTCCTTGGGGTCTAGTTGTGCAAGATACCTTTTCTGGTCCGATTCGAAAATCCAATATGGCCACCAGGCAGCCATCTTGGATTTCGCCATGCAACCTTGTTATCGCGATTTCTCAGAAAGTACTGCATGGATCTTCCTCAAATTTGGCTCACAGGTTACCCTTAGGGTCTAGTTGTGCAAGATGCCTTCTACAGTCCGAATCGAAAATCCAATATGGTCACAAGGCAGCCATCTTGGATTTCCCCATGAAACCTTGTTATCGCGATTTCTCAGGAACTACTGCATGAATCTTCCTCAAATTTGGTACACAGGTTCCCCGTGGGGTCTAGTTGTGCAAGATACCTTTTCTGGTCCGATTCGAAAATTCAATATGGCCACCAGGCAGCCATCTTGGATTTCCCCATGAAACCTTGTTATCGCGATTTCTCAGGAACTACTTATTTATTTATTTATTGCACTTCAATCACTACAGACACAAGTGTCCAATTACAATGACGATAACAGTATAAAATTCAACATATGTACAATACAATAACAAAATACATGGCGTAAGGTTAGGAACATGCAGAGAAGTTATAGTCAGATGGTTGACCAATATATATTAGCTAAATAACACGGATTTACAATTGCGTTTAAAAGTTTCAAAGGGCACGAATAAATCCAATTTACCGGCCATGTCATTAAAATAGTTCTGGCATCTTGGTAAAATTGAGTTACTTCTTACTAAAATTCTGGATTGTGGCGGAAGAAATCATTTCTTCGCACGTAGACGCCTAGCTGGTACATAAAAACAAATACAACCAACCAAACTACTGCATGGATCTTCCTCAAATTTGGTACACAGGTTACCCTCAGCGTTTAGTTATGCAAGATACCTTCTTCAGTCCGAATCGAAAATCCAATATGGCCACAAGGCAGCCATCTTGGATTTCCCCATGAAACCTTGTTATCGCGATTTCTCAGGAACTACTACATGGATCTTCCTCAAATTTGATACAAAGGTTCCCCTTGTGGTCTGCTTGTGCAAGATATCTTTCCTGGTCCGATTCCCAAATCCAATATGGCCACCTGACGGCCACCTTGGATTTCCCCATGAAACTTTGTTATTGCGATTTCTCTGGAACTACGGCGTGGATCAAATTTGGTACACAGGTTCTCCTTGGGATCTAGTTGTGCAAGATACCTCTTCTGGTCCAATTCGAAAATCCAACATGGCCACCAGGCAGCCATCTTGGATTTCGCCATGCAACCTTGTTATCGCGATTTCTCAGGAACTACTGCATGGATCTTCCTCAAATTTGGCACACCGGTTACCCTTAGGGTCTAGTTGTGCAAGATACCTTCTTCAGTCCGAATCGAAAATCCAATATGGCCACAAGGCAGCCATCTTAGATTTCCCCATGAAACCTTGCTATCGCGATTTCTCAGGAACTACTGCATGGATCTTCCTCAAATTTGGTACACAGGTGCCCCTTTGGGTCCAGTTGTGCAAGATACCGTTTCTGGTCCGATTCGAAAGTCCAATATGGCCACCAGGCAGCCATCTTGGATTTCCCCATGAAACCTTGTTATCGGAATTTCTCAGGAACTACTTTATGGATCTTTCTCAAATTTGGTACACAGGTTCTCCTTGGGGTCTAGTTGTGCAAGATACCTTTTCTGGTCCGATTCGAAAATCTAATATGGCCACCAGGCAGCCATCTTGGATTTCGCCATGCAACCTTGTTATCGCGATTTCTCAGAAAGTACTGCATGGATCTTCCTCAAATTTGGCTCACAGGTTACCCTTAGGGTCTAGTTGTGCAAGATGCCTTCTACAGTCCGAATCGAAAATCCAATATGGTCACAGGGCAGCCATCTTGGATTTCCCCATGAAACCTTGTTATCGCGATTTCTCAGGAACTACTGCATGAATCTTCCTCAAATTTGGTACACAGGTTCCCCGTGGGGTCTAGTTGTGCAAGATACCTTTTCTGGTCCGATTCGAAAATTCAATATGGCCACCAGGCAGCCATCTTGGATTTCCCCATGAAACCTTGTTATCGCGATTTCTCAGGAACTACTTATTTATTTATTTATTGCACTTCAATCACTACAGACACAAGTGTCAAATTACAATGACGATAACAGTATAAAATTCAACATATGTACAATACAATAACAAAATACATGGCGTAAGGTTAGGAACATGCAGAGAAGTTATAGTCAGATGGTTGACCAATATATATTAGCTAAATAACACGGATTTACAATTGCGTTTATAAGTTTCAAAGGGCACGAATAAATCCAATTTACCGGCCATGTCATTAAAATAGTTCTGGCATCTTGGTAAAATTGAGTTACTTCTTACTAAAATTCTGGATTGTGGCGGAAGAAATAATTTCTTCGCACGTAGACGCCTAGCTGGTACATAAAAACAAATACAACCAACCAAACTACTGCATGGATCTTCCTCAAATTTGGTACACAGGTTACCCTCAGGGTTTAGTTGTGCAAGATACCTTCTTCAGTCCAAATCGAAAATCCAATATGGCCACAAGGCAGCCATCTTGGATTTCCCCATGAAACCTTGTTATCGCGATTTCTCAGGAACTACTGCATGAATCTTCCTCAAATTTGGTACACAGGTTCCCCGTGGGGTCTAGTTCTGCAAGATACCGTTTCTGGTCCGATTCGAAAATCCAGCATGGCCACCAGGCAGCCATCTTGGATTTCGCCATGCAACCTTGTTATCGCGATTTCTCAGGAATTACTGCATGGATCTTCCTCAAATTTGGCACACAGGTTACCCTTAGGGTCTAGTTGTGCAAGATACCTTCTTCAGTCCGAATCGAAAATCCAATATGGCCACAAGGCAGCCATCTTGGATTTCCCCATGAAACCTTGTTATCGCGATTTCTCAGGAACTACTGCATGAATCTTCCTCAAATTTAGTACACAGGTTCCCCGTGGGGTCTAGTTGTGCAAGATACCTTTCCTGGTCCGATTCGAAAATTCAATATGGCCACCAGGCAGCCATCTTGGATTTCCCCATGAAACCATGTTATCGCGATTTCTCAGGAACTACTGCATGGATCTTCCTCAAATTTGGTACACAGGTTACCCTCAGGGTTTAGTTGTGCAAGATACCTTCTTCAGTCCAAATCGAAAATTCAATATGGCCACAAGGCAGCCATCTTGGATTTTCCCATGAAACCTTGTTATCGCGATTTCTCAGGAACTACTGCATGAATCTTCCTCAAATTTGGTACACAGGTTCCCCGTGGGGTCTAGTTGTGCAAGATACCTTTCCTGTTCCGATTCGAAAATTCAATATGGCCACCAGGCAGCCATCTTGGATTTCTCCATGAAACCTTGTTATCGCGATTTCTCAGGAACTACTGCATGGATCTTCCTCAAATTTGGTACACAGGTTACCCTCAGGGTTTAGTTGTGCAAGATACCTTCTTCAGTTCAAATCAAAAATCCAATATGGCCACCAGGCAGCCATCTTGGATTTCGCCATGCAACCTTGTTATCGCGATTTCTCAGGAATTACTGCATGGATCTTCCTCAAATTTGGCACACAGGTTACCCTTAGGGTCTAGTTGTGCAAGATACCTTCTTCAGCCTGAATCGAAAATCCAATATGGCCACAAGGCAGCCATCTTGGATTTCCCCATGAAACCTTGTTATCGCGATTTCTCAGGAAGTACTGCATGGATCTTTCTCAAATTTGGTACACAGATTTCCCTTGGGGTCTAGTTGTGCAAGATACCTTTTCTGGTCTGATTCGAAAATCCAATATGGCCACCAGGCAGCCATCTTGGATTTCGCCATGCAACCTTGTTATCGCGATTTCTCAGAAAGTACTGCATGGATATTCCTCAAATTTGGCACACAGGTTACCCTTAGGGTCTAGTTGTGCAAGATACCTTCTACAGTCCGAATCGAAAATCCAATATGGCCACAAGGCAGCCATCTTGGATTTTCCCATGAAACCTTCTTATCGCGATTTCTCAGGAACTACTACATGGATCTTCCTCAAATTTGGTACACAGGTTACCCGCAGGTTTAGTTGTGCAAGATACCTTCTTCAGTCCAAATCGAAAATCTAATATGGCCACAAGGCAGCCATCTTGGATTTCCTCATTAAACCTTGTTATCGCGATTTCTCAGGAACTACTGCATGGATCTTCCTCAAATTTGGTATACAGGTTACCCTTGGTGTCTAGTTGTGCAAGAGACCTCTTCTGATCTGATTCGAAAATACAATATGGCCACCACGCAGCCATCTTGGATTTCCCCATGAAACCTTCTTATCGCGATTTCTCAGGAACTACTACATGGATCTTCCTCAAATTTGGTACACAGGTTACCCGCAGGGTTTAGTTGTGCAAGATACCTTCTTCAGTCCAAATCGAAAATCTAGTATGGCCACAAGGCAGCCATCTTGGATTTCCTCATGAAACCTTGTTATCGCGATTTCTCAGGAACTACTGCATGGATCTTCCTCAAATTTGGTACACAGGTTCCCCTTGGTGTCTAGTTGTGCAAGAGACCTCTTCTGATCTGATTCGAAAATACAATATGGCCACCACGCAGCCATCTTGGATTTCCCCATGAAACCTTGTTATCGGGATTTCTCAGGAACTACTCCATGCATCTTTCTCAAATTTGGTACACTGATTTCCCTTGGGGTCTAGTTCTGCAAGATATCTTTTCTGGTCCGATTCGAAAATCCAATATGGCCACCAGGCAGCCATCTTGGATTTCCCGATGAAACCTTGTTATCGCGATTTCTCAGGAACTACTGCGTGGATCTTCCTTAAATGTGGTACACAGGTTACCCTTAGGGTCTAGTTGTGCAAGATATCTTCTTCAGTCCGAAGCGAAAATCCAATATGGCCACAAGGCAGCCATCTTGGATTTCCCCATGAAACCTTGTTATCGCGATTTCTCAGGAACTACTGCATGGATCTTCTTCAATTTGGCACACAGGTTACCCTTAGGGTCTAGTTGTGCAAGATAGCTTCTTCAGTCTGAATCGAAAATCCAATATGGCCACAAGGCAGCCATCTTGGATTTCCCCATGAAACCTTGTTATCGCGATTTCTCAGGAACCACTGCATGAATCTTCCTCAAATTTGGTACACAGGTTTCCCGTGGGGTCTAGTTGTGCAAGATACCTTTCCTGTTCCGATTCGAAAATTCAATATGGCCACCAGGCAGCCATCTTGGATTTCTCCATGAAACCTTGTTATCGCGATTTCTCAGGAACTACTGCATGGATCTTCCTCAAATTTGGTACACAGGTTACCCTCAGGGTTTAGTTGTGCAAGATACCTTCTTCAGTCCAAATCAAAAATCCAATATGGCCACAAGGCAGCCATCTTGGATTTCCCCATGAAACCTTGTTATCGCGATTTCTCAGGAACTACTGCATGAATCTTCCTCAAATTTGGTACACAGGTTCCCCGTGGGGTCTAGTTCTGCAAGATACCGTTTCTGGTCCGATTCGAAAATCCAGCATGGCCACCAGGCAGCCATCTTGGATTTCGCCATGCAACCTTGTTATCGCGATTTCTCAGGAATTACTGCATGGATCTTCCTCAAATTTGGCACACAGGTTACCCTTAGGGTCTAGTTGTGCAAGATACCTTCTTCAGCCTGAATCGAAAATCCAATATGGCCACAAGGCAGCCATCTTGGATTTCCCCATGAAACCTTGTTATCGCGATTTCTCAGGAACTACTGCATGAATCTTCCTCAAATTTAGTACACAGGTTCCCCGTGGGGTCTAGTTGTGCAAGATACCTTTCCTGGTCCGATTCGAAAATTCGATATGGCCACCAGGCAGCCATCTTGGATTTCTCCATGAAACCTTGTTATCGCGATTTCTCAGGAACTACTGCATGGATCTTCCTCAAATTTGGTACACAGGTTACCCTCAGGGTTTAGTTGTGCCAGATACCTTCTTCAGTCCAAATTGAAAATCCAATATGGCCACCAGGCAGCCATCTTGGATTTCCCCATTAAACATTGTTATCAGGATTTCTCAGGAACTACTGCATGGATCTTTCTCAAATTTGGTACACAGATTTTCCTTGGGGTCTAGTTGTGCAAGATACCTTTTCTGGTCCGATTTGAAAATCCAAAATGGCCACCAGGCAGCCATCTTGGATTTCCCCATGAAACCTTGTTATCGCGATTTCTCAGGAACTACTGCGTGGATCTTCCTCAAATTTGGTACACAGGTTACCCTTAGGGTCTAGTTGTGCAAGATATCTTCTTCAGTCCGAATGGAAAATCCAATATGGCCACAAGGCAGCCATCTTGGATTTCCCCATGAAATCTTGTTATCGCGATTTCTCAGGAACTACTGCATTTATCTTCCTCAAATTTGACACAAAGGTTCCCCTTGGGGTCTAGTTGTGCAAAATACCATTTCTGGTCCGATTCGAAAATCCAAAATGGCCACCAGGCAGCCATCTTGGATTTCTCCATGAAACATTGTTATCGTCATTTCTCAGGAAGTACTGCATGGATCTTTCTCAAATTTGGGACACAGGTTCCCCTTGGTGTCTAGCTGTGCAAGATAACTTTTCTGGTCCAATTCGAAAATCCAAAATGGCCACCAGGCAGACATATTCGATTTCCCCATGAAACTTTGTTATCGTCATTTCTCGGGAAGCCATCTTGGATTTCCCCATGAAACATTGTTATCAGGATTTCTCAGAAACTACTGCATGGATCTTTCTCAAATTTGGTACACAGATTTTCCTTGGGGTCTAGTTGTGCAAGATACCTTTTCTGGACCGATTTGAAAATCCAATATGGCCATCAGGCAGCCATCTTGGATTTCCCCATGAAACCTTGTTATCGCGATTTCTCAGGAACTACAGCGTGGATCTTCCTCAAATTTGGTACACAGGTTACCCTTAGGGTCTAGTTATGCAAGATATCTTCTTCAGTCCGAATGGAAAATCCAATATGGCCGATAACCTTGTTATCGGGATTTCTCAGGAACTACTGCATGGATCTTTCTCAAATTTGGTACACAGGTTTCGCTTGGGGTCTAGTTGTGCAAGATATCTTCTCTGGTCCGATTCGAAAATCTAATATGGCCACAAGGCAGCCATCTTTGATTTCCCCATGAAACCTTGTTATCGCGATTTCTCAGGAACCACTGCATAGATCTTTCTCAAATTTGGTACACAGGTTCCCCTTGGGGTCTAATTGTGCAAGATACCTTTTCTCATCCGATTCGAAAATCCAATATGGCCACCAGGCAGCCATATTGGATTTCCCCATGAAACTTTATCGTCATTTCTCAGGAAGTACTGCATGGATCTTTCTCAAATTTGGTACACAGGTTCCCCTTGGAGTCCAGTTGTGCAAGATACCTTTTCTGGCCCGATTTGAAAATCCAGTATGGCCACCAGGTGGCCATTTTGAATTTCCCCCGTGAAATTTGTTATCGTGAATTCCCAGGAACTCCTGCATGGATCTTCGTTAAATTTGGTACACAGGTTCCCCTTGTGGTCTACTTGTGCAAGATACCTTTCCTGGTCCGATTCCCAAATCCAATATGTCCAGCAGGCGGCCATCTTGGATTTCCCCATGAAACTTTGTTATTGCGATTTCTCTGGAACTACTGCATGGATCTTTCTCAAAGTTGGTACACCGATTCCCCTATGGGGTCTAGTTGTGCACGATAACTTTTTTGGTCCGATTCGAAAATGTAATTGCCCACCAGGGGCCATTTTTGATTTCCCCATGAAACTTTGTTATCGTGATTTCTCAGGAAGTACTGCATGGATCTTTCTCAAATTTGCTACAGAGGTTCCCTTGTGGTCCAGTAGCGCAAGACACCCTTTTCGGTCCGATTAGAAAATCCAATATGGCCACCAGGTAGCCATCTTGAATTTCCCCTTGAAACATTGTTATCGTGAATTCTCAGGAAATACTTCATGGATCTTTCTGAAATTTGGTACACAGGTCCCATATGGGGCCTAGTTGTGCAAAATACCTTATTTGGTCCGATTCGAAAATCCAAGTTACGCTTGAATTTAATACGGTATTCCCGAGTTGTGACGTTGCATCACAAGAGTCGGCGGATCAAACGGTGGGGCATATTCTATATATTGACTATAGAGAATATCCATACCTTCACCTTCCCTATCAAGGAGTTCAAAAAATTCGGAATTAAAATGTATTTCTTCAAATTTTAAATCAGTTTTCTTTAGTCCATGCAGTTGCAAGTGAACTGCCTCACCCTTTCGTCTGCCGGCGGGTCGGCTACATGAAGGGACGTCACTCTTGTGACTCAACGTCACAACTCGACAACTGTAGACTACTGCATGTTTCGATCCTAGGGAGATAATCAGGATTCAGGCACTTTCGAAGTTTTAACATTACTGCGCGGACCGGATCCCTTCAGTATTAAGTATTGTACCATCTTACTATTTTCGAGCATGGTATCTTAAAAGAGATATCTCAAACTAGCCCAATAAACAGAACAGAATTAGCATTCGTTCCTAATTATAAAATCTTAAGTATGTTTCATAGCTCATGCTAAAGTGTGAAAGAGATTGGTCTTCGCTTCCAGTAGCCAATGATGACACGTGCAAAAAAATAAGTAAAAAAAAAATACTACAAAACGAAGGCTGACTTTCAGACTAACTTTGCTCATTTCTCTTGTATTATAACAACCTACATAAGTACAGTTTCTAGAAATCTTGAAACTCCTGAAACTTAGATTATATCTTGGTGTTTTTCAATGTCCCTTTTTCGATCTTTTTCGCTCAGATTTGAAATTCTGTAAACAAAATTACAAATCAATCATTTGTTCTAGTAACAATGGACAAAAAGATCCTCTTGTCATTAGCTTACAATTATCGGACAATGGTGGGCGCCAAGATCCTTCAGGATCTCTCGTTTTGTTTTGGTGTTATACTTTGGGATATCATTATCCCACAGACAGGCGCTATCGTGATCTAAGTCACACATGAACAATAGCAATAAGTAAGTTCATGGATAATTAAATAAATGAAGTAATAAGTAACTAAATATTACCAATAGAAATATCATTATATTTAAAACCGATCGTGAATGTTTGGTATAACCTCCAGTCTTCTGCCCCTGCTAGAAACTGGACGGTTAACATTCGTTAATAAGGGTTGGAAATAAGGGAACACAATTTGATCGGTGCTCATTATTAGGAGCTTTTGATTTGTTCCATGAATTTGTCTATGTTATCGCTATGATGAAAACTCCAGTACACCGCCACTTTTATAAACTCTCATCACAAAAGAACTCTCCTACGTTGCTCTCTCCACCAATCACCGCATCGCCGTTCAGTCCTGTCCACACTTGAGTCATGTATACCCCAATGCATTAACCATAGGGGCGAGTATATGACCCTTGGGCGTACAGGTGAACCGTGATGTGTATCCGGCTAGGTGACGTTATCTGTGATTCCATGAGTTGTAGAGAAAGTAGTGGCTTGGATGCGTACTTGAGACAGGTCATGTAAAAACACCCAATGCTGTAACTCACTCGCTCTGTATTAACTACTTTGGTGTTCTGTATGCCCGCAACGCTGCTCTATTGCACGAGGCAGACGCTATAAAGCACTACAATACCGCTTTATCATGTTGAATGGGTGCCCTATACCACTAGTGTTGCTTGACTGATGAGGGACACGTTTTCATCCGCATATGTACAGACACCACCACCGGGCGGTGACACCACCACCACCGAGCGTGCTGATAGATCTTGTTGGGGGAGCTCGGAGCTCCAGAGCTCTTGGAGCTCAGAGCCCGGAGTGACGTCATCGTACGCATGCACACACACCTATGGTGCACCCTGTACCCTACCTTACCATCCACAACGGCCCCGTAGGGCATAGGGTGACGTCATGGTACGCATGCGCACACACCTATGGTGCACCCTGTACCCTATAGCCCGTAGGACATAGGGTACGGGGATAGCCCGTAGGGCATAGGGTACCCTACCCTACCCTACCATCCACAACGGCCCCGTAAGGCATAGGGTACACCATGGTGCACACTGTACCCGGGTACACCAGGCTGCGGGTGCACCACAGGTGTGTACGCATGCTTACGATGACGTCACTTCCGAGCTCTGAGATCCAGGTGGCGGTGTACTGGCGTTTTCATTATTCCCTGATCCGCAGCCGACATGTTCGCTTGTACGACCTGCCTGAAGCAGTTTACTCGTCCGGAAGATTTGCGACACCACGAGACCTCCATCCACAACGGTGCACGGTACACTTGTATAACATGCTCGCGATCATTTAATCGGAAGGATGCTTTACGACGCCACGAACGTTCACTCCACAAGGGCGCGACAGGGGGGACTGTACATCAGGGCTCGAAATTTACTTTTTTCAAGTGGTGAATCCTATGGACAACCACCCACATTCTAATATATTACAATGTACGACCTGCCTGAAGCAGTTTACTCGTCCGGAAGATTTGCGACACCACGAGATCTCCATCCACAACGGTGCACGGTACACTTGTATAACATGCTCGCGATCATTTAATCGGAAGGATGCTTTACGACGCCACGAACGTTCACTCCACAAGGGCGCGACAGGGGGGACTGTACATCAGGGCGCGAAATTTATTTTTTTCAAGTAGTGAATCCTATGGACAACCACCCACATTCCCAGATGAACATTCCTCAGAATACCCCCTACAGTAGGACAACTATGGCCGCAATCAGTCGAGTATTTATCACTGTAGCACCCTTAACCATTATCTTAATATTCACCAACAAACTTTTGATGTGATGAAGGACTTGGGACTGTGTACGTCAAGGCTCGAAGTTTAAATGGACAACCACTTTTGACATTCTGGATGTCCCAGATACGAATCATTTTTTTAATCATTTTATCCTTCAATTACATTCCATATTGATCTCAAAAAGTTGTCTTTCTAATAACCTCAATATACATGTATGAATCCGGTAAGTGATGTTAAAGATGTAATCAGCTTCAAAATCGATGGATTTTGTAACTCTTCCCTGTGCGTTTTTTTAGCAGGGAAGATTACTGAAGCATCATATGATTTATGTTTGATGATAGTGAGATCGCCATATACGACGAATGCAATGAATATCTAACTCTGAATTTGAAACTCTGCCCGCATCGACGGGTTTCTTGTTTCGCCATCGAGTGTGTGTTGTACGCGGAGAGGGAAATGCTGTCACTGCGTGACGTACGAGTGACGTAGCGACGCTCATGAATCTGAACGCTGAACAGCTGCAGCCATGGGATAACGTCACGGCTCGTGCCTAATGTTCGGTAATGTCGCATAGCATATGTTGGTAGAATGCACCACGCGTGTGCTTGTCGACATGCCATGCTGTTATTTTTAAAGATTAATTTCTTCCATTTAATGAATAGTGGATGGTGAACATGGTGAAGTTTGGTTTTTCTGGTCAAATGTGTTTCATTTTGTACCTGTTGTAACATCTGTCACTTTTGCTGAGTTTGAGAGGCATCGATTTCAGCCTAGATTAGAGGCTGATTACATCTTTAAATATTTTCATCAACATTTAGACCATTTACTATTTCTTGCTTCTCATTTTTATATCACCATGGCAATTTTGCTGGCTCAAGCTTGTCAAGGGGTGAAAGAGCATGTGCTGCTGTATATATTTAACCTGAGGCAGACATTCGGGCTCGCAATTTTGCTGATAGTACTGAACAAATCCCTAATAAAACACTGAAATGATTTGAGTAAGTGTCCCTGTAAGGTTCATGTTGTAAACATACAATTAGCCTTACAGCATGAATATAGTCAGTTTCACCCAAGGATCCAAAAGACGAACCTGCAGCGATTGCCTTAACCTTAAATCGTAGCATATTTTGCCACTTAATTAGCTAATTAAAATTCACGGAATGCAGCTATTCTGAAACATCCCACCCAGAACATGCAAAATGATACGCAAGTCAATTAAGTATGGGCACAATCCAAATGAATGCCTCAACATGAAATTATAGCATATATTACAATTAATTAGATAATTAAACTGTTTGAATTTTCACGGAATGCAGCCATTCTGCAACATCCTCCACAGAACTTACCATATGTAAGTGAAGTATGGGCACAATATAGCACATCGTAACCTTTACCTTAATATTCACCAGCAAAATCTGATGTGATGGAGGAATCGGGACTGTGTACATCAGGGCTCGAAATTTACTTTTTTAAGTGGTTTCCCGTGGATAACCACTTTTGACATTCTGCTTGTCCCAGATATAAATCACTTGTCCCCAATTTTTTTTATCATTTTATCCTTCAACTACATTCCATAATGATCTAAAAAAAGAGTCTTTCTGATAACCTCAATTATGTCCTGTTAAATATTCTCATCAACATTTTGGTCATTTTGTCTGAACAGTCGGAACCAACCCTACACGTATCATGTGAATGACTACCAGAAAAACCTGTCACATCTAAGTCATCTGGCAGTCAGAACCAACCCTACACGTATATATATCATCTGCTGATTACCAGGAAAGCTATGTCACATCTAGCTAGGTCGTCTGAACAGTCGGAACCAACCCTACACGTATATATATCATCTGATGATTACCTCACATCTAGCTAGGTCATCTGAACAGTCGGAACCATGCAGCCCTAGATACGTATCATCTGTTGCATATATACTGCTGAAGGAAGAAGGGAAGCATTACTTGTGCCTGTACTGTGTCTGTTGCATATGCTGCTGAAGGCAGGGATTATCTGTGTCTGTTGCATATGCTGCTGAAGGCAGGGATTATCTGTGTCTGTTGCATATGCTGCTGAAGGCAGGGATTATCTGTGTCTGTTGCATATGCTGCTGAAGGCAGGGATTATCTGTGTCTGTTGCATATGCTGCTGAGGACTGAAAAATAAAATTTGACCACATAGTTTAAATACCAACAACACACGGTCATTCTAATCTAATTATTAAGATCATATGCCCATTAACTTTGAAAATGAACCCAAAACTCCACTAATTCAAACACAATAAAGGGAGATAATTTGCTTGTAGCAATTACAAGTACATGTGGAAATGATCACACAAGTACATGTATCCGTTCCCCCAAACGACTAGCATTTAGTTCGATAGAATTTCAACATCATCAATATGATCATTGATAATCATCAATTCAATATATACTCACTCGTCTACATCACCAGCACCAGAAGTGAATGGTCTCCCGTCTTGAACATCATCTTTCTGTAAAGCAAGTAGAATAGCATACTTTATCACATACCCAAATAGTTATTCACCCTGACTAATTATAAGGCTCTGAACATATAATATATGGCATTTTGGACAGACCTTTATCAGGATGATATCAGCTGAAGTGTTGCGCATATAATAATCTGGTCTCCATGGTATCGCGAACTCGGTATTCTTTGATATATGTGTATCCTTCGACATAAGATAAATACATGTAAGTTATGGCATGGTTGCCTGAAATGCCTGTATCATTCCTCGATCTGCAGTCGCAGGCTGTCACAAGCAACTTGTTCTGATATCTGCCCTGATATAAAAAAAAAACAAAAAAACAAAAACAAAACAAAACAATGTAATAATCTATATGTTCATAGCATAGGGTATATATCTACCCATTTCTATATCAACCTTGGTACATGTCAGCCCGAGACCTCCATCAGCCAGAGGGCTGAAGGGCGGACATGGGGGTCAAGGGCTGATCGGTGGGTGTGTATGCTAAAGACCTAGAACAAACTAAAGACAATGTATTTAACTGTACTGGTGGAAGCTAGACAAAATATTTTATATCCCCCCTCCCCCCTCATGCCCCCGCCCCCTCTCCATCCCCTATACAGCTATAGGATATACCATCCCAACACCGCGGTAGAATTGTCGCCTAGCTAGACAAATTATAATTTGGACTGATAACCACACAGTAAGTTAACACATGTGCATGGTTACCTAAACCATGTAGCTTCTTTTTGCAGTTCTATCACCCCCTCCCCCCCCACCACCACCACCCCCCACCAACCACACCCAGAAGCCCTCACATACACTTTTAACTTCACCACTGTTCAGCCTTTCAATCTCCGTCATCTCCTTATTTTTAGACCCAACCAATATCATCAGTGTTGAAAATTATTGCCGCACTGAAATAAAATTTTGAAATGGCCTCTACTACGGGCACTGTCTACATGTTTATTGGCGTGCTAAGCTTACATGGGCGAAACTCAATCGCAAGTGATGTATCAAGACAATGTACCTACATGTACATACATGTGCACGAAACATGTAGCAATTCTGTTAGCCTGTGAGAATTTATTGTCTGGAAATGAAATTTAAAAACAGTCTGTAGGTGGCGCCACCTATAAGCGGGCATGGACACAATGCCAGTCTAATTAAAACTGAATCCTATCTGCTCCCCCATTTGGATATGGTGCTTGTCACAATCAGCTTGCAGTAACTTGAGTGTCAACCATGCAATCCCGAGAGCTCTTCATAGTGCTTTGAAGGGAACATAATGTTAGGGGCTTTTTGGTTGGCTCAGTCGAAGTAGATGCCACACTGGCGGAGTATCTTCAGCATGTTGCCGCGCCAGGTTGGCGCCATAATGTGGGGTAGAAATATGGACTGGTCCTTGGCATAAACCTTGGGTTAAAGCGGAGACGAGGACCCTATCCCCTTCCCCGACTGCAATTAATGGAGTTAAAATGTGATCGCACGTGATGTCATAAAACTATTAAATATTCATGAACGTCCTTCAATTGAAATCAGTAAGATCCTATACATAGCGACACGTTGGAGAGCATTGATAGGATATTAATTTATTAAGATTGGGCACAATGCAATCCCAAGCGATGTCGCAAGAAAACATACCCACATACCAGTATCGGTTGAATCTATGGGAAGTTATTGCCAGGAAAGAAACTTGGAACGCATGGCCGATGGATAGACAGAGGTCTAGAAGGACGGACTCAAACACTATAATATTCCAGCCACTTCGGTGCTTAATTGATTGATGCAATGTTTCCAAAGTGAACTGGAATGTTATGAAATAGCCTAGCCTACATGTACTGCAGCTGGAAATCATAGCTAAGGCTAGAAAGATAGACTTTTGTCTCAGGGGACAGTCCGGCACAGAATTGGAATTAGATCTACCCGTAGCTCAAATCTCCGCATTCACACGGATCTATACGGAATTTACACGAAACAACACGGAACTGCAAAATTTTCGTGTCAGCTGAGTTTTCTCCGTGTTGACATGGAAGGACACGGAGTTTGTGGACTTTGATTATTTTTGAGACGGATTGGACTTATTTTATTTTTCAATAATAGGATATACATTTACACAGGTCCAGGCCGTATTGGACATAGCAATGTAAGATAATGTACTACATATAGGAGAGCACAATTTCAATGGCATCAACTACAGCGTTCACCGATAGAGCCAAATGCTCCCTCTACATGTAAATGACATAACAAACAAATGAAAGTTCAATCAAGTTCTGTTTTAATTCAAATCTCAAGAATAGACATATTATACAATATGCAAGAATTGTGTTTCTGTGTGTCATAGTTTTGCTGCAATTCAAATTTGAACTTTTAGCTTACTCATGAATATTCATGAGTTTCCAATTGTCTGTGATCTAAAGCAGCGCCTGTCTTCCAGCTATAAAAGTATCATTCATGTAAGACGACACCAAAGTTCCCCATTAATTTATACAGTAGAGACGTGAGGGCGTATACGACGACACGAACTTGACATGTCAAAGAATTCTGTGAGAGGCTATTAATAGATGACCATGTGTGAATGAATATATAGTGTATAAGACCGCACGAATTACGCAATCTGATCTGAGCACAAGAGGTAAAAAAATTCTGGGGTGTATCATGGTACCAATAATGTAGAGCACAGGTTGTAGCAGGTTGCATGATACAAAAGTACTACCTGTGTAAGACAACACCAAAATACCTCCTGCATTTATACAATACAGCCATATGCTGGCGCGGTGTGACTAAAACCCGTCCAATACCGCCCGATAGTGGAGCACCCTACTGAAAATCAGACCAAAATTTCAGTGAAATTTGGTGAAAAGACCAAATATCGCATTATTTCAGTAATTTCAAATCTCAGTGAAATCTGCCAGTTTAATCTCACTGAAAATTCGTTGAAATCGGTCACTTCAATTTCACTACAAATCTCACAGAAATACTTGGAACAACATATACAGAAAACAAGTGATCTCAATGAATTTATAGTGCTGCATATAAAGACAAGAATGGAGAAAATAAATGAGGATCATTTTCTTAGCATTTTGTGTCCATCTGCTATAAAATATACTTGAAAACTATTTTTACCAAAAATGGAAATATCTCAAATTACTTGCAATTGAATGTAGAAAGCAAACTTTATCAAAATTATAATTGCACAATGTTTTGTTTGTGTTCATTTAAAAATAATCAATTTATAATGTATAAGCCAGAGTCAACAAGAACAACTGCATGCTTTTGTTCTTGTTTATCACTTTAAGAATTGTGATTTGAGAAAAAAATGACTTGCCTTTCTCATGAGTGAAAGCGAATTCATTGTTTGTTTTTTTTGTTTTTTGTTTTTTTTTGTTTTTTTAGAAAAGCAAATAAAAATTATGAAATCTAAATAAATTAACTTAGTAAAATTATTCCACTATCCTTCAAAAACATACATACATTTTGTTGTTGTTATTCTTTGGAGTAATGTCCTTCAATTGGAATAAGTTATAGGAAATATTCAGTTTCTAAAACATTTTTCCACGGATGTTCTCACAGGAGTTGTCTTCCCTGCAGGTGGCGCTTCGATAGTTTGCGTGTCTTGTTGTTGTTGTTGTTGCAAGATGATGCAACTCGCGATGTGTTGAACTTTCAACAAATTCACGAAGTACTCGTCTTTCGACGCCGGTTCAGTGGACTTCTCCAGTCTTCACAGAACACCAGTAAGGCGGAATTTAATACTCATTCCCTGCGACGCGGCGGCACTACCTGGCTACTCTCGCGAGGTGCCCCTCTACATATAATCAGAATATTAGGAAACTGGAAAAGTGACTCTATTTTTAAATATTTGCATCCCGATATCCAATTCAAACAAAATGCCGTGAATAGTTTTTTACCGTAATATATGAATCACGACTACTCTCTACTAACATTTGGATTGGGAATTCATTTACCAACGAACTGTGATTAACTGTGATTTTGTGGGATTCACATTAACTGTCATTCCATGGACTCTATGGACATAATCTGCAGCATCTATTAAATTATGATAATAAGTAGTTCATATACTGCCCGCCTAATTGCGATTCACACTTGTGCGCGAAATGGACTCATTCTGTCCGCACCGCATCTGAAAGACTGTGATAAACATTCTAGCTTAATTGTGCCGCAAAGGCACGCATCGCTTATTTGCATTTTAATTGCGCAAGACTGCATTGCATGTATTTAAATGTGATTTGGTTTGTATGTAATCTATGTTTGTAGTATGTAGTATGTGGTGGTCATTAAATTATATTTTGCCATACCGGAGTGTTGTGATTTAAGGGTGTGCTATGGGTAGCGCATTTTAAATCTCCCACTCTAGGTATGAGTCGGCGTTGTCAAAACAAGCTTGACCATAATCAGTGATTGGTCAGATTGTCCTTAACAATTTGGCCATTGGCTCCCGGCCTTTGCCCTAGTTTTCTTGACCACTGCATGCTACATATTGTCGTTAGTCTATGTGCAATGTGCTAGCATACAGCAAGCGTTTGTTTTAGGCTGCAGTGTTATTTTATCATCCCACCCTCCACACCCTATAATATAATTTGATAATTTTTTTATTTAACAAAAGGAAATTAGAATTTTTAACTAAGATATTGTCGAATTCATTTACCAACGAACTGTGATTAACTGTGATTTTGTGGGATTCACATTAACTGTCATTCCATGGACTCTATGGACATAATCTGCAGCATCTATTAAATTATGATAATAAGTAGTTTATATACTGCCCGCCTAATTGCGATTCACACTTGTGCGCAAAAATGGACTCATTCTGTCCGCACCGCATCTGAAAGACTGTGATAAACATTCTAGCTTAATTGTGCCGCAATGGCACGCATCGCTTATTTGCATTTTAATTGCGCAAGACTGCATTTCATGTATTTAAATGTGATTTGGTTTGTATGTAATCTATGTTTGTAGTATGTAGTATGTGATGGTCATTAAATTATATTTTGCCATACCGGAGTGTTGTGATTTAACTGTTGATGGAAGAGGTCAGAAACAGAATACTACTGCTGTATTATGAACTATCAACGACGCGGATGATCTTTTGGTAAATGTTCTGCTATTCATCATGTTGTGCTGAGAATTTTTGCTGGGAAGATGTGGACGTCCATCAGCCAATCGACTGACATCCCGCGCTCCTCCTGCGGAGATGTCTCGTGCTGCAAGAACCGCCAATTTCAGACCCGATTTTCGCTGTTTCGGTTATTGACCGGGCTTCGTTTTCTTGTGTTTCTGCAAGGATTATCTATGTCATAATTGGACACTTTTTTATAGCAAATTCAATGCCAGTGTGAATCATGTCAGATGTGATTCCAGAACAACAGCAACAACAACAACAACAACAACATATCTGGTAAGTTTAATTTGCGTTCACGTATTTCAAGTGTTAATAAGTGGGATCATGTTTTATCCCACTTGACCCAAGTTCGTTATCAACAACAATCAGGTTCAGTAAAATCCGTTCGTGTTTGGTCTCCGTTGCAAAACATCCACCAACATGCTCGTTATGCAGAAGTCAAGAGAGCCCCCCAACACACACACCTCGGGGTTCAGTAGAGACTTGCCAAATGAGAGTTAAAATTGGAGTGATTCCCCATCTAAACCAAATACAATCCTAAGGTAATTTAGAGGAAAATAAACTGAATCCCAACACAAATAGGACTGAAAAAGTGTGAAAGCCCCACCCTCTGGGCCATGATCTTGTTGTGGATCCCCAGGTAATCCTCAACTAAGCCTGTCCCTTGCCAGTGGGTTGGGGGGGGGGAGGGATTCGCTTGACTCCACCTGCATTAGTTCCTGAACATTTCCACAATGTAGTCAGAATATTAATTTATATTTTATTCATTTGCATTTTATTTTCAGGTAGGCCTATATCAGTGTACACCTGGAACTGATATTGGGGGATTTTGGGAGAACATTATGAACTTCAAAGTGTCTGTAGTTGTGACACAAGACATTGATCCATATTTCTCAAAGACAGAGTGCTGTGTTGAAAGTTTACCGAAAAGTAGGAAACACATTCATAAGACATTGACAAAATAATTATATTGTTGGAAGGAAGACATTGACAAAATAATTATATTGTTGGAAGGTTAAACGTTTTTATATAATGGCAACAGTTCTGGTTTTGTTCTCTTCATAATTTAGAAGAATTGATAGTAGTATATAAAAGACGGAAAAGGTTACATTGACCTGGCGTAAGAATCTGGCGTAGAGGTCAAATGCATTATAGTCCAGGCAAAGGTGCGCGCCGTCTAAAAAAAAACGCCGTCTCAAAGAATTAGTGCATCTTGTAGTATGACGTCACGTGGTGGGCAAGGGCGTGTCTTCTTCCGCGGTGATGCGGTCTGGTGGTGATGCGATCGCGGGAAAAAGCTTCCTCGGAGAAAAAGTATTCCCCAGATTTCAAATACGCTGCATGGTCCGATTAGGTCGAATGAGGTATCAAAGTGAAGCATTCGTGAAGGGGCATCCAGACATGGGTGGGTGCATGTAAAATTAGGATTTTTTTCCCGAAAATATAAAAAGCGGAACACGGACATTACCCCTAAAATAGGGGAAAACCCCTATCAACTCTACCCAAAAGGGCTAATATCCGTCCACGGGCTTATCGGGGCCTGCCGATCGAGTCAATGGCGTGGGTGCATGTAAAATTAGGATTTTTTTCCCGAAAATGTAAAAAGCGGAACACGGACTTTACCCCTACAATAGGGGTATGTATTATACAATATAAGGAAAAATGCCTGTATGGGGTATGGGGATGGTCATTTTTTTTTTTTTTGCATTTTACTATGGGTTGTGGGGTCTTGTTTTTCACGTCTCGCCACGAAAAACACGATGGGCGGGGTCCTGGAGCGAATCGGTGAAATTTTTCGAAAAGTCACGGAGGTCTGTATATAGGCCCATATAGCTCCATACTGACTATGGGAGGGATAGGTCCATCCTGGGAAATTCACACACGTTCATTGTGATATGGGTTGTTTTGATTTGTTTTTCACGTCTCGTCATTTAGAACACGGTGGGAATGGTCCCAGAGCGAAACGGTGATTTTTTTTGGAAAAAGTTCACCGAGGCCTAGGTAGGTCCATATAGCCCCATACTGGCTATGGAGGCATAGGTCCATACTGGGTGAACGTTTTGGGGTCTAGGTGAGCCCCTAATGATCCTATGGTGTCGTATGAGGTCTTATTTTGAAGCTCTCGTGGAGGAGCCATCGACTGGACTAATGGTTTGTCCGTTTTCAATATTCTGCGCATGCGCAGACTGGCCGTAGTATAGAAAGCAGGGATTTTTGGGAGTGTGTGGGCGTGTGTTTGGGGTAGAGATGGACCGCTATGGGTCCGAATGGGTCGTGGAAGGTGTCAAAGTGAAGCTTTTGTGGGGTAGAGAATGGCGTGGTTTTAAGTGCAATTCGCGTCAATCTGCGCATGCGCAGTTGGTTGTAGTAAGTAAAGTGGGCATTTTGGGGCAGTGCAGGAAGGTATTTGGTGTAGAGATGGACCATCCTTGGTCCGAATGCGTCCTGGGAGGTATCATGTTGTAGTTCTCGGGGTGTAGACTCCATTTGAAGGATGTCCACAGCATCTGTGACGTCATCGGTGACGGCATCAGTACGAGTAGTAGCGAAAGAACATGTTTTATAATTGGTTCAGTGCCAATTTTTTCCCACTATTTGCGGGATGTCCACAACATCTATGACGTCATTGGTGACGTCATCAGTACGAGTAGTAGCCAAAGTGGGCATTTTAGGGCAGTGAAGGAAGGTATTTCTTGTAGAGATGGACCATCCATATCTGTCATGCATTATACCATATCTTTGCTGTGACGTCATCAGTAGGAGTAGTAGCGAAAGTACATGGTGTAGACAACAACTTGAGTGATTTCCTTGTCATCTGTGACGTCATTGGTGACGTCATCAGTACGAGTGGTGGCGAAATTTTGATTAGTCGTCCAATACATATGGAATGATGAGGGACACGAGTTAATCTCTATATGTACAGACATCACCACACACCAATAATAACACACACACACACACACACACACACACACACACACACACCACCACCAACACCACCACCGCTCGTCAACGCCCGGTGGTGGTGGTGGTAGCTCCCGTGGGTCGGAGCTCCGCTGTATTATACAATCGAATAGCGGTTGTCTTGAATAACAACAAGTTCAGCAATGTTCATACAGTTTATTATCCCCAATGTTACATCATACCCAGGCTGGACAGCCACCCTGGGTAGGCTTAGTATGTTCACAACAAAGCAAATTGTAATATAAAACACCATGTTTTATTATTTAACGCACTGTCACATTAGGTACAAGTTTTTACTGAGCTCTATTCAACGATCAGCATGTAGACATATAGAGTATGTACGGCATGTTATGGTATTGATCAGTGCATGGGTGAAGCATTCAGCCGATGGGGTGGTCGGTCAGCTTGGTAACGAAAAACCTGACATTGGTCATCCTCTCCACTGTCCACTTGGTGTTGGGACGTTGTTGTTGGGCCCATTCCAAGGCATCCACGGTGTCCAGTTTCTCCAGCATCGTCTCTAGCGAAGCTCTATCCGTGATGGTAAAGGTTAGTCAAACACCCGTATGCTACTGCTCGGGTAAAACTATCGGACTTGGTCTGCATCCTTATGCTGCAGCACATAACCAAACGCCAGATTCAACTTGAAGGTCGTAGTTTGATCGTTGAAGATGGCTTCCACGTAGCTGCGTAGATGGGCGAGGTCGGTCAGTCGGAAATTGTAGATATCTTGGATAGGGCGATGACGGTGGAAACAGTGCCGGATCATGGGCCAATGGCGCCGATAGATGTCAGTCACTGGATGATCGTCGTGTAGCAGATCGCTAGGAACATTTATGGGTTCGTCCGCGAAGTGTACTTTGCCCTCTACGTCGTACAAAATCTGTTTCAAGGTCTTGTCGTCGAATTTGACTGTTGAATTAGGGCGACATCATCATCATCAGCCCTCGTGCGATGGGTGGGAGTTCCCTCTGTCTCGATACTGGTGCCTACGGGCTTCTCTACCAGCAAACGTGGCTGCGGGACAGGGTGTCGTGTGCGTTGGTGTCGCAGCAACTGACTGGTCAGTTTGAAAAGCCGACCACATTTTTCGCATGGACGCTTGGGTGGCCCATGAATTGAACGTTTATGGCGCTGTAAATTATCCGGGCGCTGAAACGACAGTGTACATATCGTACAGCTATACCGGGCGGTTCCGTCGTGCTTGGCAGCCTCATGGCGGCGCAAGTCGTGCAGACGAGTGAATGATTTGTAGCACGTAGTACAAGTGAACACCTTGGTGGTTGACAGAGTATCTGATGAAACGGCCAGGCCGCTTCCCTTTTATAGCACGCTAGCTGGTGATCTATTCTTAGCACACTCAGTTCAACTACTCCCAAGTCGAGGCCCAAGATGTACTGGTGTACAACTGAACCGCGTTGCGCGCGCGTGTGTGTATGTATGTGTGGGCAGTGGATTTTACATCTTGGACCTTGTCACCATCCGGGTTTTCCAGTGGGTTTTTCCCCTCATTCCACCGTCTTCCATACGGGTAATGCGGTTTTACGTTCGGGTCCGCATCTTACCTCCGGGGTTTTCCATGTTTACTGTCAGGTGTCCGGAACCGGAAGTTATTACAAGACAGGTGGCGCTGGGGTGAGGGACACGTGTTCATTCCTATATTTACAGACACTACTACCACCACCACCAACACCACCACCACCACCACTGCACACCACCACCACCACCACCAACACCACCACCACCACCACCAACACCACCACCGGGCGTTGACGGGCGTCAGCGCCCGATGCTGGTGGTAGCTACCGTGTGGCAGAGCTCTTTGATCCAAGCTGAGCCTGCCAAGGATATCTTATTGATGGCAATTATGCATTACTTAGTATAAAATCAGTCTGCTTGACCCAGGAAATATTCAAATGTTGTTTAGCCAGGAGAGTGAATTAGAGATTTTCTGCTTTTTTCCAAATCTGAAGCACTGAAAGTTCCTCGAAAAAAATCAAAGACAATTATTTTACCCGATCCATTACTGTATCTGCCATCCGAAAACATTGGAGAACTAATTTTTGTATCTTTAACATGCGTTCAACTAATATATGTAGAATAACACATTCAGTATTGACGAGATACATGTAGTGTATTTCCAAGTTTAACGGGGAGAGGGTGTGCGAATGATATCACACACCCTACATTGGACAGCACACATTGAGCTCTCCAGTAAGTAAGCGTTAGGAAATGACCTCTTCTCAAGAAACAATGACAATGTCCATGGGATTCCTTAATTATCTTTTGGTCAGGTCGGTATCCTCTCAAACCGGGGCATAATTTATAATGCATGAGTAATTTTCTATTTTATCAACATAACTGCACTGTCTAATCGACTTGTGAGGTTTGGTACCAGTACTGAGATTCACTATATACTATAGATTATCACCCCTCGGTCAGATTTTGCCCAATGGGTATTGTCGTCATCGTGTATGCCTATACGTCCATCTCCGATTTTCGTTACCACTGCATCTCAGGAATGACTATGCCTAGGAATACCAAACTTAATCATACTTACATATGGTCACAGAACAGAAACCTATTGAGTATTCGGGAGATTGACCAATAATTTCCCAGCTCATCAGATCAAACTGTGTCAATTTATCACGAATTGATTATTACCGTCATATGATCTCAATAACGACTATGCGTAGGAACACCAACCTTATTTCACATATGTATATGGTCTTAAGGCAGAAGTCTATTGGAAATCAGTGAGATTGACCTATTTTTTCTGGGTCACTGGGTCAGATTTGTCCATTTGTCCATTCAAATATGGTAATACCCAGGCTGACTGAAATTACACCAGACACACATCAGGTCATGCCGTTGGAGTATTGTCATCATGAATGTGCATACGTTCATCCATCTTTGTTTTATCATTTCCATCATATCTCAAGAATGATACATGCCAAGATACACCAAATTTTCATCACACTTGCAAGTGGTCACAAAACAGAAGCCTTTCGAAAATCAGTGGAATTGACCTAGTTTTTTATGGTCACGTTTCAGATTATCAATTTGTCATCATTGCCTGGGAGCACCCAACTGGTATAACACATGACTGTGGTGATAGAGCAGAAGTTTATCACAAAGTGAGATTGATCTATCTTTTGGGGTCACTGGGTCAAAATTGTTCCTTTTGTCATCTATTGGATTTTAACTACCTTAACTCAAGAAGCATTATGCTTGGGCTAACTGACCTTACACTGGACACCTAATTTGGCATCAGCCAAAATTGCATTTGGAGTATTTTCATCATATGTATACGTATGTAACATGCTCATCTATGTCTATCATTACCACCATGTCCCAAGGATACAGGAATGCAATTTACATACAGCCATATGGTCATGTGGAGCAACCTTATCAATAATAATAGTCATATTGACCTGTATTTTCTGATTCACTAGTAGGTTGAACTGTCAATTTTGTCACCAAATGCTTGTTGTCATCAACTGCTTGCTCTTCAACGATAACTCAGTTTTAATACTGCCAAGGCCAAGGGGTTCTCAGTGCTTTGTACGGTTCATGTAATAAATCCCATGATCGTTTTGGCTAGTGCTGTGAGGGGATTCCTGAGATTGTGCAAGTAACCACAGTTGACTGCCATCTAAATGCCCCAAAACACATTAGACCAGAAATAACGTAGTTTGATACAATATTTTGATTATTTGTACCAAGATAATAATGAGATTTTAGCCAGGTTTTATTCATTTCTGTCAACCAGTAGCCTTGCAACTACAGGTACCACAAACTACACTGAACATTTGACAAATAGTGGCTAGATCTTTAGTTTTGATGCAAATAAACCTTTGGTATTCAGGGTGTTTAATGTCTTTAATAGTGAACCGAGTGTTGTTGTTGCAGTGTATTTTGGAAAATCCTAAAAAGTGTATGCCTTAGGATAATGTCATTGCATGTAGAGTGCAATTCCTTTCTGGACTTGTGTAAGATCCAAGCTTGAGACATCATCATAAAGTGAAAACCTTATCACTAGGCTGTGCCACTTTTGGTCAGTCTAAATTATACACAATATGAAATAAGCTCAGGACTGATATACAGAAATTGAAAGGTACCATAGTAGTATATAAACCGCAAATTGGAGCCTATTTCTCCGCAGATGGCCGCCAGGGAGCGCCACCAGTCTCGTGACTTCCGATTCCGGTCACGTGACCGGAGGTGACCTTTGACCCCGGCTTCCGGTCACGTGACCGGAAGTTGCAGAGCCGGGGTCAAAGGTCACTTCCGGTCACGTGACCGGAACCGGAAGTGACGTCACGAGACTGGTGGCGCCCCCTGGCGGCCATCTACGGAGAAATGGGCTCAAATTTGTTGTTTACAATAGTGGATATTAATAATGGTGCAACAAAAAGGGCACTTCCGGGTCACCTGACAACCTGGAGTTATCTCCCCCTAGTTCCAGTTTTTGACACCAGGGCAACGAGGGGACCTGGCCATAAATACGAGAGTCAGTGTCAATACGACCGATGACAACCTCGAGTTATCTCTCCCTAGTTCCAGTTTTCGCCACCAGGGACCTGGCCATAACTACGAGAGTCAGTCATCAAGGTCAATACGACCGAATTAGCTCTTTCAAACCGTTAACTACGGTATACAAACGAACCCAAACTCACAATGTTGTATGAAAAAAACACATTTTATAACAGAGAACACAACAAATATACAACAGTTATTCTCCCTTATTATAACATTTGAAGTCCAGTGGAATATCGGCAGTGTTAATCCATCTATACTTTAGCGTTTATAGAACATATATACAACAGCTATTTGCCTTATTATAACATTTGAAGTCCAGTGGAATATCCGCAGTGTCAGTCCATCTATACTTTAGCGTTTATAGAACATATATACAACAGTTATTTGCGTTATTATAACATTTGAATTCCAGTGGAATATCCACAGTGTCATCCCATCTATACTTTAGCGTCTATAGAACATATATACAACAGTTAGTTCCCCTTATTATAAACATTTGAAGTCCAGTGGAATATTCGCAGTGTAAGTTCGTATTTATCATTCTAAATGTCCAGATACGTTGTATTTTCGGAGAGCACTTTGCGCTTGGGGTAGAAGTACGTGAAGGCGTCCCGCTCCTGGGCGTACGAGCGCATCTGGTTCTCGATGATATGGGCGTGTTATGGAAGACGCCGCCGGGAAATTTTCGTTTGGTGGTCTTGTTACAGGTTTTCTCGTGACGGTGTAGGTCGTTGGACCGATCAAACACGCGATGACATTTACGACAACTGTATGACTGAGCATACCTGTTGATTACAGCACATATAAAGGAAGTGGAAAGAGGTGCCGACATACTGACCGAGTCACATGGTTTCACAGTATAGTCTTCTGGTTAACCTATTGTAAAGCACATACCAAGAATATGGTCCCTAGCACCGGCATAAGCGGTATTAGATTCAAATCTAGAGAGCTATGATGGAAATGCTCTGACAACTCGTATATTGGTAATTGATGAGCTGTGTCGCTGTGACAACTCGTGCACTGGGGATTGGTGAGCTGTATCGGCGTTAGATGAAAATGACGGCATTTAACACAAAAGACTAGTCTGTAAGGCCCGATGTCGACCAAGCATCAACTTCCCACCAATGCCAACATATATCAAAGACCAAAAGGTCTGTACAGGGGACGGGCATCGGGGACGAAACGTCCACCAGCAGAATCTCGCCATGTACAGGTAAAAATTACAACGCAAGGGAAGTGGAAAGAGGTGCCGACATACTGACAGAGTCACATGGCTTCACAGTATAGTCTTCTGGTTAACCTATTCTAAAGCACATACCAAGAATCTAACGATTCGTGATATGTGTTGTATCTCAGGTACGGTTTTGTTGTACCTGTTCATGTGGCAACTTGGATGACATAACCACACGGCCCCTACCACCGGCATAAGCGGTATTAGATACAAATCTAGAGAGCTATGATGGAAATGCTCTGACAACTCGTATATTGGTAATTCATGAGCTGTGTCGCTGTGACAACTCGTGCACTGGGGATTGGTGAGCTGTATCGGCGTTAGATGAAAATGACGGCATTTAACACAAAAGACTAGTCTGTAAGGCCCGATGTCGACCAAGCATCAACTTCCCACCAATGCCAACATATATCAAAGATCAAAAGGTCTGTACAGGGGGCGGGCATCGGGGACGAAACGTCCACCAGCAGAATCTCGCCATGTACAGGTAAAAATTACAACACAAGGGAAGTGGAAAGAGGTGCCGACATACTGACAGAGTCACATGGCTTCACAGTATAGTCTTCTGGTTAACCTATTCTAATGCACATACCAAGACTCTAACGATTCGTGATATGTGTTGTATCTCAGGTACGGTTTTATTGTACCTGTTCATGTGGCAACTTGGATGACATAACCACACGGCCCCTAGCACCGGCATAAGCGGTATTAGATACAAATAGAGAGCTATGATGGAAATGCTCTGACAACTCGTATATTGGTAATTGGTGAGCTGTGTCGCTGTGACAACTCGTACACTGGGGATTGGTGAGCTGTATCGGCATCCGATGAAAATGACGGCATTTAACACAAAAGACTAGTTTGTAAGGCCCGATGTGGACCAAGCATCAACTTCCCACCAATGCCAACATATATCAAAGACCAAAAGGTCTGTACAGGGGGCGGGCCTCGGGGACGAAACGTCCACCAGCAGAATCTCGCCATGTACAGGTAAAAATTACAACACATATAAGGGAAGTGGAAAGAGGTGCCGACATACTGACAGAGTTACATGGCTTCACACTATAGTCTTCCGGTTAACCTATTCAAAGCACATACCAAGAATCTAACGATTCGTGATATGTGTTGTATCTCAGGTACGTACGATGTCCGTAATGTACGAGAAATGCTCGCCAGTGTCCGTTTGGTACAAATTCAGGTTCATGGTTGTGTCGTAATTTCCCGGGGAACGATGTACGAGTCGGACTACGAGTTGTGGGATATCGGTGTTGATGTCAACATCCACGTGTTGGTCTAGACTGTATACGACAATATTAACGTTGTAATGATATTACTAATGAAATGTCAATGTTTCAAGCCTCTTTGAAACAACAGAGGCAACACACGAGTTTTCTAAAACAGCGTTTTCATTTCAAAGACCACCTGTTACAGACTCACTCACTTGAGAGTGCTAATTAAGGGGAGACAGCTCGCATATGACAATGTACTTATCGTTACATCTTCCCCACTTTACACAAAAGTAAAGTACATGTATAACACAATGAGGTGATCTTTCAAAGAAGATTAAGAACTGAAAATTCAATTATGTTGAACATTAAATAGAAGGAATTAGTAACATGTTTATGGCAAAACGTCCATTCTGTTAAGAACACTGGTCTGGAACAAGTTCGTGTTTAGGTTAAACTATCTTATAGAAGTGTGTAGCACTGGCAGAATTCTGTTCTGTATACTCAAGTCACTGATAAAATAACAATACTTGTATTTTAGTTTAACTGGGTTGTTCAACCAATCTGTTCAGAATACGCACCGTTCATTCATGAAATTCAACATACATGTACATGTATTAACTTCATATGGTTGAACCAATTTACTGTTCAAATACTGTCACTGTTCAATCACATATATTTCTGTCAACATGCAATGCATAATAGCATGACTTTAATGTAATAAAACTTCACTTAATATATTCACAGCTGTCTTTGAGTTCAATTCAAAGTTCTTCAATAAATCTTTCTGGTCGTTTCACAATCCTTCCAGATCTAGTCGATACCAGTTCTGGAGAGGGCATTGATAGGGATTGTGGAGTTACCACAACTGAACTACCAGCATCAGGACCAATTGCGTTTTCTACATCACTGTTCACATCGAAACTATTTAGATTAAAGTTCTCGTTACTCTTCAGAATGTCTTTTCTGTTTCTCCGGTATTTAACACCGGATTGAGTTTGGACAACATAGGAGCGCGGCGCTACCTTATTCTTTACCCTTCCCTTTGTAGCCCAATTATTATCTCTGTATCTCCTTCTGCCAAGGGAGGTAACTCTCGCACACTTCTGTCAAAGTAGAATTTCTGTTTCACTTTCTGTGCGATTTTCTGCTTCTCATATGTTGCGAAGTCACTAGCATATAATTGTTCCTCGCAAATAGGTAGATTCGATCTAACCTTCCGCCCATTGTTAAGTATCTCAGAAGGAGATTTTCCATTCTCCATACGGGTCGTTCTGTATGATAACAAACGCAGGTAAAATTCACTGCCATCATCTGCTATTTTTTCAACAGATTTTTCACAACATTCACTGATTTCTCTGACAGCGCATTGGACTGTGGATAATTCGGACTAGATGTTGAATGCTGAAAGTCATATTTTCTGGCGAATTCCTTGAACTCTGCGGAACTGAATTGCGGTCCGTTATCACTAAACACTTGTGTCGGGATTCCTTGGTCAGCGAAAACAGATTTCATCGCATTTATCACTGACTGACTGGTTACAGTATTCAACCGACACACTTCTGGGTAATTTGAATAATAGTCATCCATGACGAGGTAGTTTTTGTTATTCACAACACATAAGTCAGCTCCAATTTTTCCCATGGATATCTGGCCACTGGATGAGGATTCAACGGTTCAGATGCCTGCTTCGGTCTGTATTTTAGACAAGTAGAGCAGGATAGTACCATTTCTGATATACTCTGGCTCATTCCTGGCCAGTACCGTACATCACCTGTCGAGATCTTCTCCGACACTTTTCAATTCCAAGGTGACCCGTATGTATCTTGGTTAACATTTCTCTCCTCAGAGATCGTGGTATTACAATTTTATTCCCCGTTAGTATAATCCCATCAACACAGCTGAGTTCATCACGCACATTCCAAAATTCAAGAATCGTTTTGGAGCATTTCCATTTCACATCAGGAAATCCATCAAGAATGACACTTTGTAATGTTTGTAGTTGAGGATCTTGTTCTGTTTCGATCCTGATTTGCTCCATTTTCCGATCCGACACAGGCATGGCTGCCATAATCGAGTCCACATAAGTTTTTATTTCCTCTTCCCCACTGACATCAATCTGGTGGCGGGTATTTTCGTATGCTCTGGAAAGTGCATCAGAAGTGAACATGAATTTACCAGGGGTGTATGTAACATCAAGGCTATATTTTTGCAGCCTGAGCAGAAGTCTTTGTATTCTGATGGGACATGCATTCAGTGATTTCTTGAATATAGCTATCAGAGGCTTATGATCGGTCTCTGCTGACACAGACTGTCCATATATATATTGGTGAAAGCGTTCACACGCGAAGGTAAGTGCCAATGTTTCCTTTTCTATTTGAGCGTATCTTGTCTCCGCACTGGTTAATGCTCTAGATGCATAGGCCACTGGTGACCAGCCATCATCATATTTCTGCAGAAGGACCGCCCCTAACCCAGATTTTGAGGCATCTGCTGATATTCTTATTTCACGACCAGGATCAAAGAATTTCAGGACAGGTGCACTAGACAACAAACTTTTAAGACCATTAAATGAATCTTGCTGAGCCTTGCCCCAGACAAATTGATTACAGTTTTCAAGCAGCTCTCTCAGAAGAGTGGTTTTTGCAGACAAGTCCGATAGATACCTTCCCAAGTAATTCACCATCCCAAGGAGCCTTTGGACATCTTTTTTGGATGCTGGTGTGTGAAAATTTTGGATGGCTTGTACTTTCACTGGGTCAGGTTTCATACCTTCTGAGGAAACTACATCCCCTATGAATGTCAGTTCCTGGACGCCAAAAACACATTTGTCCCTATTCAATTTTAGATTTGCTGACTTGGCAGCCTGTCAAACTCTCTCTAGCCTCTCATTGTGCTGTTCAATCGTTGAGCCCCATACCACAACATCATCCATCATTGTAGCAGTTCTTTCAATGTGCTCAAACAGCATGGGTACAGGCTTATGGTAAACTTCCGGAGCTGATGAAATTCCGAACGGAAGTCTAAGGTACCTGAATCTACCAAAAGAGTATTGAAGCAAGTTAATTTTGATGATTCTTCGTCTAATTTCATTTGCCAGAAGCCAGAAGATGCATCAATCTTGCTAAACTACCTGGCATTAGCCATTTGCGCCATTATTTCTTCTCGTGTTGGAAGCTTATAATGCTCTCCTTTGATTGCCAAGTTCAAATCCCGAGGATCTAGGCAAACTCTTAAGTTTCCATTTTTCTTCTGAACGACAACAATCGAACTCACCCAGGAAGTTGGACTGTCTTGTTTACAAATCACACCCAGTTTTTCCATTCTATCCAGTTCTTTTTTAAGTTTGTCATGTAGTGCGAATGGAACTCTTCTGCTAGGGTGTACTACTGGTTTAACTGACTCGTCTATTTCTATCTTGTGTTCTCCAGGCAAACAGCCTAGACCCTTAAATACATCTTGGTATTTACTCACAATAATGTCTGTGCTTTCTGCTTTCTGTTGATTGTTTCCGTTTAACTAAGCCAAGTTTCTCACAGGCTTTCAACCCAAGAATAGGCGTCACTTTTTCCGTTGTGTTTGATATCAAGCACACATGAACCATGAATTGGAATGTCATCTCCACTGTAGGAGGTAAGTTTTATTTTCGTTTTGTGGATTTTAGATTGAACAGCCAATCCCCCGAAGTCTGCCTTGGAGATTACATTAACTTGACTCCCAGTATCCAGTTTGAAACATATATCTGTACCATTTGTACATAGGCCATGTCGCCATTCCCCCTTTTGACTTTCTGTCTCCACTGCATCAACAAAGAATTCATCCCCACTATCACTAGAGCTCTCTCCCTCATCTATTGTGTGTACCTTTTGATGGCTCTGAGCAAAGAAACACATTTTAGCGAAATGATCTTTACGTTGACAGATATTGCAGGTCTTACCAAGAGCAGGGCATGTTTTTTGTCTGTGTTTATAACCACACCGACCACACTTTGATTTACTACTGTTTTTGTTGTTTGATGAGAAGTTTTTTGAAGATGAAGCGGAATTTTCTTCTGTATGTCTAGTAGTTTTTTGATTATACGACTTCTTTCTCACCACATGCACCTCACTGTTATCGGAGGTTGCTCCGACACCAGCAGACATATCTTTAAGTCGTTCTTTTGTTGTTTCAGCAGCCCGACACATAGTGATAGCATTGTCTAGAGTTAAATCTTGAACACGAAGAAGTCGTTCTTTCAGAGACTCTTGGGGAATGCCACAGATAATTCTGTCACGGATCAAAGAATCAGTTAATTCCCCAAATTCACAGGATTTTGTTCTGGTTCTCAGTTCATTAACATGTTGATCTATCGTCTCCTCTGGTTTCTGAATACAAGTGAAAAACTTGTGTCTCTCATATGTGGTGTTCTTTCTAGGTGAACAATACTCTTCGAATTTCTGAATAACTTTGTCTAGCTTGTAATTATCACCCTCAGAAAATTGAAAATTGTTATACAGTTCTAGGCCTTCCTCACCTATCACATGAAGAAGCAAGCACGCTTTCGATTTGTCACCTTTGGTCGACGCGCCCGACGCTTCCATATACAGCTTGAATCGCTGTCTGAACTTTTTCCAGTTTTCGGCGGTATTTCCCGTCAAGGACAATCCCTTCGGTGGTTCTAGTTTATCCATCGTAGAAGACGATAATTCTCATCCACTGTCTGACACCATGTAATGATATTACTAATGAAATGTCAAGGTTTCAAGCCTCTTTGAAACAACAGATGTCAACACACGAGTTTTCTAAAACAGCGTTTTCATTTCAAAGACCACCTGTTACAGACTCACTCACTTGGGAGTGCAAATTAAGGGGAGACAACTCGCATATGGCAATGTACTTATTGTTACAAACGTGGAACAAGCTTTCCACCACATCCAGTTGTGATAACGGGACCCCACGGAAGTGCTGTTTTTCCATGTTCTGTTCACGTAAGTATTTTTCCCAATACTGGTTGGCCATTCGAGTACATTTCCTGGGTGGAAGTTTGTTGAGATGGATAGCCAGGCAGCGAAACAAGCATTTCCGATCGGTGTAGGGCCCATCGTTTCCACTCACTAAAGCGTACATGGCCTGTCTGTATTTCAACCAGTCCGGGAGATGAATGGGGGCACCGATGGGGTGGTCTTCTGTGGTAAAAGTTCCCTCATCAGCGGGGTCTGGATTCCTGGCGAGCGGTGATCGTTGCATGATCGGAATGGACAGTATTCTTCCACTGTTTGTATTTGTACAGCGCGGTGATTTGGAACTCGTATTATTGTGCAAAATGGCTTCGCCTCGACTTTGAGAAAATGAATACGGGGGGGGTCGGAATTCCGCCCCTTTTATAGCCGCTGGCTCCTGGCACGCTGCCAAAAATGTGTGTTAGTTTAGGCAGGGAAAATTGATGTCAGCACTGCAAAACAGGGCTGTACAACGCTAAAACAAATTATAGAGGTCAATTTGTTCATATGTCAGGTTCGGTGAAAATTACAGAATGATATTTGCACGATAAGGGGTTTTTTTTCGTTCTAAACGCGAAATATGCGAAAAACCCAGGAAACACAGTTTTGAGCGAACTGCTTGAATTTGATTGGCTGACGCGACAAGCCTCTCCAAACGCAACAATCCCACCGAAAGTTCCTGGCACGGTGCCAAAAATCTGTGTTAGTTTAGGCCGGGAAAATTGACGTCAGCACTGCAAAGCAGGGCTGTACAACGCTAAAAAAATTATAGAGGTCAATTTGTTCATATGTCAGGGTCGGTGAAAATTACAGAATGATATTTGACCGACAAGGTATTTTTTTTTTTCTAAACCCGAAATCTGCGAAAAAAACGAGAAAACTCAGTTTTGAGCGACCTGCTTGAATTTGATTGGCTGACGTGAGACGCCTCTCCAAAACGCTACAATTCCACCGAAAGGTCCCAAAATGTGTGTTAGTTTAGGCAGGTCAAATTGACGTCAGCACTGCAAAACAGGGCTGTACAACGCTAAAAAAAATTATAGAGGTCAATTTGTTCATATGTGAGGTCTGGTGAAAATTACACAATGATATTTATACGACAAGGGTATTTTTTTCGTTCTAAACGCAAAATCTGCGAAAAACCCAGAAAACCCAGTTCTGACCGACCTACTCGAATTTGATTGGCTGAAGCGAGAAGCCTCTTCAAAACGCTACAATCCCACCGAAAGTTCCCAAAAATGTGTTTATAACGGACAGCCTTTAATTGAGGCTAAAATTAAAATTCGGGGCTGTACAACGCTAAAAAAATTATAGAGATCAATTTGTTCGTATGTCAGGTCTGGTGAAAATTACAGAATAATATTTGTACGTCGGGAATTGAATCCGGGTCACTTTATCTAGAGGCAGCAGGCATACCGATTAACCACCAGTCAAACGATACGAACCAAGCTTGAAAGTAGCAAAAATATGTCTACCATTATTATACTGGCGCAATATTGATGACAAAATTCAGAAAGTTTTACTGATTTCAGATATATACTTAGCATGTTAGATAGTAAGGCGGATTTTCGCAAAGTATGAATGTCACAACCTATGGAATTTTCCAAAACAGCCCTTGGTTTCTTACAAACATATTTATGAAAATGATGACAAATTAGTGGAAAAAAATCAAAGAGATCGGGACTCATTTTTCTCCACGGAAAACTTTGTAAATGGCGAAAGATTTATGCGTGGGTTTGAAGAGAAACTAGAAACTTGACACTGAGTGGTGAACAACATTATATCGGGAAGCGGACAACATTCTCACAGGTTGCCAATTCGTCTGTTTCAAGATACCCATAATGAAAACTGTTGTGAAATGGGTATCTTAAAACCGCCGGTTAAGAGATTTAAAATACTTCTATTAAATTGGCCTTTATAGCAATAAGAAGAATTAGAACATTTTTAAAATTTTACTTTCCATTCCGTGTTTCTACTTAAATCCAAAATAAAAAATGTTGAGGAACTTGTATATATTATTCGCCAAAACTAGTGATTACATCTCCAAGATAAAGGCACAGTAGAGTGCTATATTAAGGGGAAATAACTGTTGTATATATGTTCTATAATCGCTAAAGCTGACACTGCGGATATTCCACCGGACTTCAAATGTTATAATAAGGCGAATTAACTGTTGTATTTATGTTCTATAAACGCTAAAGCTGACACTGCGGATATTCCACTGAACTTCTAATGTTATAATAAGGCGAATTACAAGCGTCTAATCCGTCATTCATAATTCAGCCGTCGTCCATTAAAGAATATCCGCGTCCATAATCCAAATACCTATTCCATATTCCATATAACAGTATTAGCACCAAATTCAAAAGGACAATCATAGTATACATAAACATAGGCTAGTTTCCTGCAAGAGAGAAGCGGTCAACAGTTTTCAATGATGCCGACAATGTTTCAAAAATAAATCGCTGATCAGCATTCTTAATCTATTATAATCGTTGTAAAGTCGTCATCTGGAGAATGATGTATCTCAGTCACGCTTTGATTGTGACTTCATATGAACACCATGAGGATCTTGAAGTACATGGGTTCATACGGCCCCTAGCCCCGGGTTAAGCGGAATTAGACACAGGCCATAGATCTTAGATCTTGCACGCTACGCTCGTATTTTGCTATCAGCATGCGATATGTATCGCCAAATTTGAGAAACTTTGAGTGGAGGCGCTTGTTGGAATAGCCCTGTTTTATAAGTTTCTGCAACAATGTTTTGTGACGTTGATTAAAATCGTCACATTTAACACAGGATCTAGCAAATGCTACTAGGCGAGATATGTGTACGCCATATGCAGGTCCCACTGGAATATTACTGTCCAGAAAGGGATAGTTTACGATGTCGAAATTGTAATCATCTCTTTTGTCATAAAGTCGACGAGAGAGAATGCCCGCTTCATTTTTATAGAGATATAGATCTAAATATGATGTGCCTGTAGGGCTGTCTGTAATTTCCTTCAAATCTAGTGAAGATGCGTCACTGCGTCATTTATATAGCGATTATCCACAGAGAGAAGATCGTCTATATAGCATTTGGTGAATGAGAAGGAACGGGCTTTGAATGGATGGGTTTTTGAAAGCGCCTGCATATAGTCATATTCATAAGAGAACAGATATAGGTCAGCCAACAGGGGTGCACATTTAGTACCCATTGGAATACCTATATGCTGCTGATATATTGTTTGGCCAAATTTCACATAGATATTTTTAATGAGAAATTCAAGCAACCCTATAAACGAAGAAACATCCCATGAATGATATCTCTTGTATGTAGTAGAGCTGAAGAATGCTTTATGGCTTCCGACATTAATATATCTGCGATCAGTTTTCTTGAACACAGATACTATTAATGAACTTAAACGGTCAATAAGGTCCTGATGAGGGATTGTAGTATAGAGAGTCGAGAAATCCCATGTGGATACAGTCTGTACGGTATGTGACCTTTAGCATCAAGTTCTTCCGTAAGACATTTTGAGTTTTTCAATATCCACATACGTTCAACGTCAGAGTTCTGAAAAATAGTGGCGCAATACCTTCTCCAAAATGCTTTTACCTCCTGAAGGGCCCTCGTCAATGGGGTTGAAAGAAGCTTGGTGGTGTAGCTTCTAGAACCGGCTATGAATCTAGCTTTGAATAACTGTTGTTCTATAAACGCTAAAGTATAGATTGACTGACACTGCGATTTGGGGTCTAGGTGGGCCACTATTGGTCCGATGGAGTCGTGTTACTCCAATGCTGTCCAGGAGTTTGACTGGAACTTATACACGTCAGGAGGCTATAGTTGTGATTGTGAATCGTCGAACTTTATCTATACACCATGCAAACATATTGTGACTGGTGACCTTGATGTGGTGAGTGATAAGGATCTGAAAAATTACTTCTGATGAAAGGACCTAAATATAGAGAGCCAAGAAGAATAAATCTGCAGGCCGACCAGAAGACAGTCCTGTCTGCATTGGAACAGTACGTTATTGATTGGTCTAAGCGAGAAAAAGTTGAACCTACAGTACTCGCTGATTGGCTGGACCTCACCAAGAGCAAGGTCGTTGAAACAATCCGCCATATTGACAGAAGTACTCTTCCCCAAGCAAAACAAGTTCTGAGAAACCTCAATTCGCAAGAAATTCTAGCAAATCTCCAGAGTAAATTCGTCATAGTCCGAGCAGACAAAGCTCCGAATAATATAATATTCATATGTAAATATTACTATTACCAGGTGCTGGTTAAAGAATTGAGTGTAGACATATCTTCATCAAATACGTCTACTAAGATTTATTTAACAATCACAAAAAGTTTCTCAGGGAAAGAGGTATTTGTCTTTCAACCAATCATAACGACATACCAAAACTATACTGGACTCCCAAAATGCATAAATCACCATACAAAGCTAGATTCATAGCTGGTTCTAGAAGCTGCACCACCAAGCTTCTTTCAACCCTATTGACGAGGGCCCTTCAGGAGGTAAAAGCATTTTGGGAAAGGTATTGCGCCACTATTTCTAAGAACTCTGGCGTTGAGTGTATGTGGATATTGAAAAACTCAAAATGTCTTACGGAAGAGCTTCATGCTAAAGGTCACATACCGTACAGACATGTATCCACATGGGATTTCTCGACTCTCTATACTACAATCCCTCATCAGGACCGTATTGACCGTCTAAGTTCATTAATAGTATCTGTGTTCAAGAAAACTGATCGTAGATATATTAATGTCGGAAGCCATAAAGCATTCTTTAGCTCTGCTACATACAAGAGATATCATTCATGGGATGTTTCTTTGTTTATAGAGTTGCTTGAATTTCTCATTAAAAATATCTATGTGAAATTTGGCAACACAATATATCAGCAGCATATAGATATTCCAATGGGTACTAATTGTGCACCCCTGTTGGCTGACCTGTATCTGTTCTCTTATGAATATGACTATATGCAGGCGCTTTCAAAAACCGATCCATTCAAAACCCGTTCCTTCTCATTCACCAAACGCTATATAGACGATCTTCTCGCTGTGGATAACCGCTATATAGATGAGGCAGTGAAGGATATATATCCACCTTCACTGGATTTGAAGGAAACTACAGATAGCCCTACAGGCACATCATATTTAGATCTATATCTCTATAAAAATGAAGCGGGCATTCTCTCTCGTCGACTTTATGACAAAAGAGATCATTACAATTTCGACATCGTAAACTATCCCTTTCTGGACAGTAATATTCCAGTGGGACCTGCATATAGCGTATACATATCTCGCTTAGTAGCATTTGCTAGATCCTGTGTTAAATGTGACGATTCTAATCAGCGTCACAAAACACTGGTGCAGAAACTTAAAAACAGGGCTATTCCACCAAGCGCCTACACTCAAAGTTTCTCAAATTTGGCGATACATATCGCATGCTGATAGCAAAATACGAACGTAGCGTGCAAGATCTATGGCGCTACGTTTCGTCACTTGTGTCTAATTCCGCTTAACCCGGGGCTAGGGGCCGTATGAACCCATGTACTTCAAGATCCTCATGGTGCTCATATGAACAGTCACAATCAAAGCGTGACTGAGATACATCATTCTTTAGATGACGACTTTACGAATATTATGGATTAAGAATACTGATCAGCGATACGGATTTGATATTTTGGAACATCATGATGTCTTGCCGGCATCATTGAAAACTGTTGAACGCTTCTCTCTTGCAGGAAACAAGCCTATGTTTATGTATACTATGATTGTCTTTTTGAATTTGGTGCTAATACTGTTATATGGAAAATGGAATAGGTCTTTGGATTATGGACGCGGATATTCTCTAATGGACGACGGCTGGATTATGAATGACGGACTAGACGCTGGTAATTGACAATAATCCTGGTTCAATGTGTGAAAGAAATTATAGAATGTGGCACTGTGTGTTGTATATTTTTACTGTACTCCATACTGGCCCTGCCTGAAAATGGGCTTTGCGCAACCAATATTTAAATCAACTACTGAAAGTAGAAACAAATGAACGGATGACTAGGGAGACAGGTTTGTTATCTTCATGGAATGTCGTTAACAACTCATGCCAAGTTCATATGAAGAAAAAGCTGGATGGATGAGCAATGCATTTCCTAATTGTTTTTCTTATCCCTTGAGCTAGGGGGCTGGAATTTACTACATTATACCCTTGGGTCAAGGTCTACCAGAAAATGTAAAAAAAATCCAAGATGGCCGCTTTGATGCCGTCACAATGATGTCATTTTCAAAAACGGCATTTTTTGATCGATTTTTCGGTCAGAATTTCCGAATTTTTTATTTATGCAATTTCTCCGCAAAAAAAGGCATGATAAATTAGTAAATATTAATGTGATGTGAAATAAAATAGTTCTTTCCCACTTTTCATCGCAGCAAAGCAGAAATTTTGAAGAAATATGACAAAAACATCACTTTTCTGGGACCCACATGGCCGCCATCTTGAATTTACCCATGATCCTCTACTCGGGGGGTCATACAAATAGGCTCAAAATGACTCTAATATGACAAACTATAAAGTCACGGGGTTTTAGCTCTCTATTTTTGTCGTTCCGGAGTAAGATAAACGAATGTGGATTGTGTAATTAGAGTATCTATAGATGTATTAAAAAGACCATCATCTATTTCGTGTGGTTTGTGAGCGTACTATTTAAGTTGAAGTGAACCCGGCGAAGGTCATTGGCTGCTACTTATAAAAACGATTTGTTCAAGTAATAACTGTACTGCTCTATTCTGAGTGCAGGGTCTGGTATAGTGTATGGAGTATAGACCTGGATAATGGAGTATGTTTTTACCTAGCCCTCATACTCACGGATATCTAGTGCAAGGTTCAAGTCTATGCTCAACGTTCTGTAACTTGAGGGCACTGACGAGGACTAATGATATGCCTAACAAAGTGAACACCCAACATGGTTAAACTTATGCCAGAAAACACACCGAGTATCCCCGTGTTGTTCACGTTCCGACTGTTGCATTCGTATAAATGCATTTATTTACTTGCAAGATGTCACCGCGGATAAATAATCTAATGGAGAATATTCTCAGTCCTAACCATTTAGATTTATCCGCGGTGACATCTTGAAAATAAATAAAAAAAGTAAAAAATATATGATTGTTCTTTAATTAGTCTTCGAAGCTAGATAAATCTTAGCAGCATGAATTGGCTAGTTAATCGACGTTGAAGCGTCTGAAATGAGACTTGTCGGCATATGTACACGTTGCTAAAGCAACATGTGTGTTAAACATCACAGCACGAAAATAATGAATACAACTAATCTACGCGGCGGAAGCAAAACTTGGGGACGGGCGTTGATAACAAATGAACTATTAATTTTAATGAGCCTAATAGGAAAGAAAAAAATGAACACTTGTGGTTGTACAGAATAGAGTGGGGAAAATGATGATTTGTTATTGAGAGAAAGTGCGGATGATGGAAGTTTGTACAAAGGAGCTATAAATGATGTAACGAATGAATGAAGGCATCGCACTGCTCTGTTCCATTTTGGTAAGATATCTCACCCATCTCAATAGGCTATAATTTGGAGGGTACCAAGATCCGGATGTATGACAGACTGAACACGACAACAGATCTGAGAAACATCTGCTCCAACGTAATTACACAGTACACTCAGTCGAAGAGTTAAATAGTTGAATGATTAAGTCACGCATCCACACATTGCCATATTTACGTGGGAAGTAATAGCACGACCACCTACGCCCACATACAGACCGAATAGTCTGATACGATTGGTCACGTTTAATGAAGTGCCAGTCGACGACGAACAGGAACGAATATAAAGGTTTTCTTACTCCATGAGAAACTGACATCAGACCATAGGAGGAGCTCTCAGATCAATTTTCCATCGCCGACTGACAATACCGCAAATCTGTATTCTGTTTGTACCCACAACAGCCGATTACCATGCAGTGGATCCGTCTATCCGTACCTTTCATCTCGATTCTAGCTTTTCTTGGATGTGTCGGCAACTTCGGCCTACTCAAAGCAGTTGCCCAGAAATGGCGACAAGGAGGTTTATTATGTTGTAAGTATAAACGTCTCATACTTCTGCTCTGCTCGGCTTCTAAATTCTACAGATAATACTGGATATATATTGGGTACTGGATAGTGGTACAGGGAGGTGAAAAGCGAGGATTGCTATTCAATCACTGCAATGCAACTAAATTCATCTGACTATTAGGAGGCGCCAAGACGCATAAGGGTGATTCTACAAAAAAAGGGGGAAATGGCCTATCCGTGTTGTTAAAGTTCAGCATAAAAACTTTTGTCTGAAATTCTCAGCATATAGACTATCAGTAGCTTGCATTTAACTTTTCTGACCGCGTGCAATGTTCCTTTCACCATTTTGGATTTTTACATTCAAATTTACTACCACTGTTTCGTGACAACTGTCTTTACCGTCCCCACATGAAACATACTCAAATTTAAAATTCTTAAACAGTTTTTAGACATTTTATCGCACAGAAACGCTACTTACAGATGTCCCAACCCATTCTCTTTAAAATGTTTCTATGTTTACCAAAAACAGACCAAATTATTTACCCTAGAAGTGTGGCCCAGTTGTTTGTGGGCACAGCGTGTTTCATTTTCACTTAAATAAACTACGACAAAGAAAACGTATTAGCTTGCAGTGCGAAAACATGATAATATTTTGCCCTTATATCTATTCAGGGTCATTGAAAACAGAATAGTGCCGTTTTCGTTGAAACTATGTGACTATAGAAACACAAATACACCGGTTATGGCCAGGATTGACGATGAAGTTAAGGATATGATGGTGACGATAGCCACACTGAGTTATGTTTCGCATTTGAAGTTCATGCTTCATAAAACATCGAACCAAACCTACAAGCTGAGACTGAGATAAAATCACCTGGTAATTGTGCAGTATATTGTACATTGGTGTGATGGGAATTGTATCGATTTGCCGGGAAAAGACTTGTGGAATATTTGTTGTTGGTATGAAATATGAAAGATGGGTTTTATATTTAAACGTTGCTACATTTTACGACAATTAAACATTCTCTTAAAACAGGTAAAAGCTGATTTTATCGGTATTATACACCGACTAGTTTCTAATGACGGCAATGACAGGTGACGGTAAAAACATGACAAATTTTGACCGTCAGGGGGTTACTTATCCTTAATCGCCAAGCCCTTCCACATGTAAATTCATCCATATATGTAAATTTAGTTGCATTGCTTTGATTAAATAGCATTTCTCATTTTATCAGCTTTTGTTCATTTGAAAAAAGAACTTAAAATCTTAGAGAAATATCTAGTCCCGATTTAGAAAAAAGTTCAGTTTTATCAATCACAGCTTGCAGAGCTGTCTCGCACTGAAAGACATTGAGATACCAAAAGTGTCAAATCTTGCTTCTAGATATTCTTAATCAGATCGATCGATCACGTGCGTTCGCGTGATGACTTAGCGCAGGTCAAAGTAAACCATCAAGTTATGAAATTTAAGGACCATTCTCTCTTGTATGATGCAATTTTGGATGAACTTGCTCTACCCTGAGTGATGATTTTTCCTAGGGTTGCTGTTCGAAATTCTCCTAGTGGATCTGGTTTACCTCGTCGAACAATCCACGATAATAAACTTACATCATTTGGGCGTTAACCTGACATCGTCAGCGGCAGCCTGGATACTTTTGGATTGTGTACAGCTTGCACTACGCTCCTCATCTTACCTCCTGTCCCTGACCGTAGCTATCGAGAGGTGAGTTGTTTTTATTTTTTATTTTTATTTTGAACAGTGCCTAGTGAGGACTGGATATTCAATATATCACAATAGTCAACCAATAACGAACAGTTATAATCCCTGTGAAACGGGATTCACACGTGAGCAGACTCTCCGCTCGCTCGTTCATACATGAGGCAAACTACAATAAATCGGAAGTTGGCGGTGGAGCAGCAGATCAGGCTACGTCGGTTAATGATAGTTAAAAAAAGCCCGCGGAGTGTCGTCTGAATCTGTGTGGTAATCCACGATTCTGCTTGGATTATCGTCTACTCTATATACATCCTCCCTTCGCAATGCGCATCTTATTCCGAGAATACGTAACGATTGTCTACGGACTCATGCGAGGGTAATATTTCTAATCGCCTTGGACTGGACATGAGGAAATCGACCGTTGTGCGTAATAACTAAAATTGAGAGAGGACATCCTTTACAACATGAGCAAATCTTAATCGATCCACGGTGCTATTTGGTTTAACCTGACAGTTTTGCTCTTTCTATCTCGATGTTTTTGTTGGCCTCCGTTCCAATATCGAAGAACATTTTGATGTGCTCACGGGTAGTAAGAGTGCTTGCACCAAGTTGAAATAAAGTAAATTTCGTTGCCTTTGGAGGGACGAATTTCCAGAAATGAAGTTTTTTTTCTGATCAGTCCGATGCGGAGAAAGTTGAGTCATACTCTTGCTCACGGTAGAGATTAGAAGTTTACCTGACTTGTGTCGTATCACAGAATGTTCGTCAACAGATTTGCACGGGAGGTGGTGAAAGATGCATATATTATTGACCTCTTTGGCCTGAAGATATAGGTCATGAACCGTTCGGACAAAATATGGCATAGAGGCCATCGCAAAACAACATCGCTTCAAAGATCCGGTTTCTAGCTCTTGTTGGCATATGGATTTTCCATTCGAAAACAATTATTAACTGCTATTTGCCTTCATAATATGAATCTTGTCATATTTGTCTTAAACATTTGATCACAACTAATTTTGCCTTTTCAGATATCTGGCACTTCGAAAAGCAGAAGTCCACAAACTATTGAACCGTTGTGTTGGTGGCGTCCTGGTGACCTTGAGCATTCTTCTCGCGACAGGTAAATGATTTTGGCCGTTCTTTTTCTGTCTGACGGACACTTAGATCATCATTTTCCAACGGATGACTTGATGAGGCTATTACATCATCGCTCTGAAATATTTGTATCTGATGTCACTCAAGCCGGTGCTAGAGGTCGTGTGGTCATGTCATTCTGATATCACTCAAGCCGGTGCTAGAGGTCGTGTGGTCATGTCATTCTGATGTCACTCAAGCCGGTGCTAGAGGTCGTGTGGTCATGTCATTCAAGATGTTCACATATGCAGCTTCAATAAAAGCGCGATTGGGGTACAAATCACAAGGATCACTTTTGGTTCTTGTGATGTGCTTAGAAATATGCAGCCATTATATATATATGTCTGTGAGATCATATGACTTCTTGGCAGTAAGCTGGCATCGTTTTCGACAATCCTTTTAATGTTGCGTTTAATTAAATAGCGAGGTTTATAAGGTTATATTATGATTGCTACTCTTATTCAGCCCATATTTTTGCATCTGTACAAATCCTCACAGAGAATTTACTCGGAGAGTTTTGGTGATTGGTTCTCAAGTGCAATCATAGTATCATTGGTATTTGCTACACAGCTTTGCTCCGGCATCTACTAAAAAAACTCATGGAATTGCTAATTGAAACACTTTGAGACAATGCGGTCACTTCTTTTATTTCTGGTTGTGGGCGATAGTAAAACAGAAACCAAAAATTGAAAATTGAACCTTCACATTTCTGATTTTTTTTTATTCTCCAGCTAAAAAAAACAACAACAGCAACAAAAAAAAACAAACAAAATACAACAACAACAAATTTAACGAAAAACTGAAATGTGCAATCGGGTAACTAGTGTCTGACGATGGGAAAATCACATTTCAGCTATAACTGAAACCATTTTGTAATAGGAGCGTAATATAAATCATTGATATATGTAAGAGGTGAAAAGAAAATTACGTCTGGTGACTAAAAAGCAATCATATGACTCCACAGAAAAGAATCTTTCCGCACCTCACATTCAGACTACAATACGGAGGATTCTAAGCCAAATATCGTAGGAAAGGAACTTCAGAATGTTTTATTAACATTTTTTCTTTTGTTTCTTTTCAGGTATTCTCGTGATTGTATACCTCTTCCTTGACTGCGATGGCCCCGTCTCCGGACCAACTTCGTTTCGATACACATATCAAACTAAAGTTACTAATATGCTTCATTTTGTTATTGTTTTCTGCTTACTAGCTTTAGCAGTGTATTTTACTTGTTCAGCGAAACGGGGAACCCCATCGGCTAATAACATTGATACCAGAGTGACAAAATCTCTGACTTGGTTTTTTCTTACAAAGTATCTCGCTTCATTGGCTGTTTTTTTGCTAAATATTATGACGTCACGTAGCCTCAAGTTCATAGAGTTCAGCGAGGCGCATTGTGAGATAATGAGCGCTGTAGCCGCATTGCTAGATGTCATTGGTTATTCAATAGCGCCTTTTAGCCTCCTACTCAGTAACAAGCGTCTAATGTGCTCAGCATTTCCGAAATGGCTGCACGAACAATTTGCGAACAAAGGAGAGTTAACGAATAAAAATCACACTCCGCCCATATTACTACCTCGAGATGGCCCTTTAAGAGAATCAACCCTAAACTGGGAGACGGAAATACCAATATTCAGGGAAAAGGGTGTTTCAGAGAAACGGCGTGTATCGTTTCAGAGAAATGAACAGCGCAGGTCATCAAGATTAACAAGACAACGTCGGTCATCAAGATTAACAAGACAACGTCATAACCGATCCTTTACAGACAACGATACCTATACTCTCTGTTCGTCCCGAACTAGTAAGTGGTCCAATCCTTTATGGAAATGTTCAATAAATCCCTTTCATTCGTGTGAATCTTTTATGAAAATGAGCTTCCAATCATCGGGATCGGAGTTTAGTTTTCTTGGAAAGCCGTGTATCAGCCAAATATCCGAAAATGCAGATGGTGCAATTAACATAACCGCTCGGGATAAAAGGTTCTGTCGAAAAACCTCCAACAACGTCATTCGCCAGTTGTCTATAGTGCCATCCCCCCTATCGATACGCCGCCAGAGCATTGCAACGACTCCACAATTCGGCGACGGAGCGGAGCACACTGTTCTGTTGAAATCGCCTCGATCATTGTCTCTAAGCTCGAAACCTAGTGTGGATATATTCACCTTTCTTGACAGACCTACTCTCGAATGTTGGCAGAAGGAAGGGTCTGTCGAAAATGAACCTCCCACTAAGTTAACAAATATGTTTATCGGTGAAGTACAAGACATGGTGAAGACTTTTTCACCCGTTCGAAAAAAATCCGACACCGTTTTTGTATTTTCCGTGGTAAGACAGGGAAGCCGGGTGTCAAGCGCGGAAGCTGGAGTAGGCGGCATTTTAAACATTCCCGGTTTTATACCTTCGCCACCCCTTAAATGCAGAACAAAATGTAAGCGATCAAAAAGGGATTCGAGCGCTCTGGTGCAAATTCAGGAGAAAAATCGTTTCTCAAGTTGTCGGGATGTAGACGCAATTGATCCAGTAAGCGGCGTCTATTTAGGCCGGGTCATACATAAGGAAATTTGAAGTTTCTAATACCCGAGCAAAGATACAAGTATTACTAACTATTCTGGGCCTTTGACTGAACAATGCGATATCCTGAGACCTATACTGTGTCCGCGCTTCTCATAGACCTGGCGCAAAAACACGGCAGCATTCTTCCGATTTATGAGTGAAAACCGTACCTATCGGTGAGCATGGTTGCCGCCACCAGGTAACGGTCCATATGTCTTTTATATATATATGTATGGGCGAGGGGTGGAAAAAATGACGCTGTCTGGCGACTAAAAAGCAACTATAGGACTGCACGTATGAAAAACACAGATATGGAAACTAGAACTGCTGGTAGAAGCATTGGTTGCAGGCGATAACAATAACGCACAGCAGTGGTGAGTTCAGAGAACGGCATAAAAACATATGATCCAAAAGATTATATATCTGATTGCATTGTTTGTATACATTTGACAAATACCTGCCAAGGACCACGCGTATATTCCTGTATCTCTACGACACGCCTTCATTGTAGTTGTTCATGTGGACCCCTTGGATGTCTTGACCAAACGGCTCTTAGCACCGACTAATACGGAATTACATACAGGGATCGAGGAGCTGGGATGATATGATAGTCCTGTCAAGCTACATTTACCATATTGAAACATAATTTTTTTTAGCTTGATGTATAAGCGACGACTCTAAGTACATGTACTCGTAGGAAGATGGTTAAAATGTGATGAAATGAATGTGATCGACACAATATCTGGGTTCAGTCCGTCTCCTTTGATATAGTAATGTGCGCTATTATTGGTAAAGCAGGACAGTACTGATCCACATTAACCCTACCTGGCCTGGGGAGGGGGTGGGGGCTACTTTCCGCCCCCCCCCCTCCGTTGGATTTTTGCTCCTATCTCCGGAACGACAAACAAAGAGAGCTGAGACTTTGTAGATTATCATATTGGGTTCATTTTTAGCCTATTTGCATGACCTTCGAGCAGAGGATCATGGTTAAATTCAAAATGGTGACCATGTGGGGTACCAGAAAAGAGTTGTTTTCGTCAGATTTCTTCATGTGTTGGTTTTCGGCATGGAAAAGTGGGTAAAACATATTTTATTTTATATCAGATTATTATTTACTAATTTACCATGCAGTTTTTAGAGGAAAAACACAAAATAAAAAATTCGAAAATTCTGACCGAAATATCGTCAAAAATGCTCTTTTTGAAAATGACGTCACTGTCACGTCATCATGGTGGCCATCTTGGATTTTTTTCACATATTATTGTAGAGCTTCCCAAAGATATAGTGTGGTAAGTTTCAGCCCTCTAGCATTTGCGATACCGAAAATATATAGGGGGCACTGGAACTTTCTGAGGTATCTAAGGATCTTCGTCATGTAAGGAAAACACAATAGGTGACATGTAGGGAACATTGTTAAACAGCTACCCGACAAGCTGTATTACACACGGTGTTCCCGGATTGAAGATCCTTACATGACGAACTTCTCAGAAATTGGGACAATACGAGTGTCTGTATTTGTTGTTCACGTTTCTAGCCATAGTTTAGCATTGCTATAATTGGCTTCTTCAATTATAATTGTTTAGGTATCCGGTCATAATATGGATATATTATGACGAATTTATAATTATACAGGATGTTAAGTATTTTCTCTATGGTATAGTTATGTTGCAATTTTCGTCTGTCATAATGTGTAGTAAAAGCTGATATGTTTCAGCCATAACCTTCAAAGGTATCGAGTTAATGGAGTAGGCATATATTGTTAAGGTAGCTTCGCTGTCTGTTGTTTACCAAGCCATAATGAAGATCCCCATGTAAATGCCTCATCTAAAGCATAGATGACGTTAATATGGTAAAACTCTCTTGTGTGGGATGGTAATAAAGCTTTTCTTATAATTAAAAACCTGTAAAAACAGAGTTTTCTTGAAGTTTACATACTGGAATATCAGTCTCGAAAATATAGCGATGGTCAGTGGTATAAAAGTGGAAATATCTGTGATCAAATGTGCTCCTTGCTTATTTTGGTACTTTGAAGCATTTATACATAGGATTATATCTTGATGCAAAAATATGACACCTAAAACCAAAGTTATATTTCACACAATACTTTAGGTTAGACTAAGTTTGATTATTTGAAATATCATAGAATGATTTTGGTTTGAGGTGTTATATTGTTCTTACAAGAGTTAATCGTCCCCAGAAAGGCGTCAAAAACACCAGAACAGGTCAGGGAAAGCTTTTGAATCATATCTACATTGATATGAAAATGAACATTGCAATTCTTTCGAGGTTGAAATTTCAGTATGTACACTTAAGAAAAAATAAATTTGCAGATTTTGTAATAAAAAACGCCTATAAATATACCCTCACACACGAACTAGATCTATCCATTTCAACGTCACACATCCTTTATCAGCTTACACTATCATCATGTCATAGTGTAGCTATGTTGTTGTGGCCTTCTCAGAAAATATATTGGGAAGATAAATCGATAACATTGAAGTTCGATCATACAACAATTAATGGGCATTGAAGATGGAAAGTTTTATTAATGGCATACAATATTTATTTATTCTTTTTTATGTGTTCGTGGTATTTTAATGATAAGTTAATGTGATTTTAATGGATTTGAAATCCAGCAGTGTAGATTGTGCAAGAATTTAGGCATACAAGTGGTAAAGTTATATGGTAACTTTCATCTATTACTAGTATTTGTAATCGAGGTAAGTAGGATTCCTCCATCGCTTTAAAAGGCTGTGAATTCAGTCTGTTTTATTATTTCTCGTCAAAAGTTATAGGCTCCGTCATTAAAGATTCGACAGTACTACATATATATTATTGTACTAATAGCATGAGGTTTTATTTCTTAGCTATTAATATATATTATTGTGTTAATTCATTCGTTTAATTTGGTTGGAGTCAATATTATTTTGAGCTTCAGTTGTTGTATGGTTGTTCTATTACAGTGCGTATCGTGTAAAAAATGTATTAGTAATCAATGTCATGTCTAACGTCTAACGTGTAAGAACAAATAAAAACTAAGATTTCCAAATTGGCCTGAACTTACCGAGTTTTATTTCAAACTCACAGGATAATTTTCTCGAATTCCACTGATTTCGGGAATTTGGGTCGAATCCCAGCAGGGAAGATTCGGATGTTTCACGTACATGTACCATTGGAGACATTCTCCAGTCTCTCGAAGACAATAACCCTGCACACTGTTGCTTTTTATGTTGCTCCAACTTCGAATATATTTTCTCACTCGTAACAAAATGCGAAAAAAGTGTCTACACCACTTGGTCGCATTCACGGTGAATATACCATGTCTACACTAGTTGGTCGCATTACCCGTGATTGTACAGTCGCACCTGTCTGAAGAGACCACCCCCTGAGGAACCAGGCAAAAATGATGTCGTATTAATCCAACATGTGGTCTGGTGTGGGGGAACCCCTCCAGCCCATCGGCCTCCAACCACGTAGCCTCCAGAGGGAATTTGTGGTCGAAACTTTGTGACTTCAGCCTATTTGCACAAAGAATCATGGGTAAATCCAAGATGGCGGTGGTGAGGGTTCTTCGAAAACGTGCGTTTTGATCGTCTTTTTCGGCGAGAATTTCGCCAATAAATAACTTTTTTTTAGATATTACGTAGTGTGGACCACACAGTGTCGCCATTTGGACTAATTACATTACATTACATTAATTAATTACATTGTCCCAGGTCCCGAACCTCATTCCAGATTAACATCATTGCCTGATCTTCTTGGCTTTGAGGAAAAGATGAAATATTTAGCTAGCGCGACAAACTTTTCCTCATAAATCTCCGATGGGAGGAAGTCAATCGTATATGCGTATGTAGCGAATCGCATCGGCGTCATCCTGAACCCACCTGCATAATCGTATGTGCGGAAGATCTTCGGAAATTCAAAATGGCAACCATTTAAGGTCATCAAAAATTTGCGACTATCTTTCTTTTCCGCAACATTTTCGCCGTTTTCTGCTTCAAAGGGTAGAACGATTTTTATTTCATCTATACCAATCATTTTCTAACGTACATTACTGAGTCCATTTTGGGTCAAGAGTAATAAGCCGTAACTTATTTTTGTCGATGTGACGTCATCAAGGGGACCATCTTGAAATTTTAAGCACTTTCTGTTAGAGCTTGATCCAAGGGCATATATAGTATATTAAAAGTTTCAACCCTTAGCCTTATGGATGACGAAAATATTTAAGCGGTGAGTGGGGGAGTGGGGTAATCAGGTCTCCGTCAGGCAGCGACCTTGCATTTTCATTCACATTTCGCAGTAAAGTTTTCCCCAAGGGCATATTGTGGAAGTTTCAGTTCCATTGATCAAGGGGTAAGAACAATATTTAGTGGGACCAAAATGCCCCCCCCCCCCCCACCATATTGTATTAATCCACTTTTTCTGTGTATTCATATACATGTAGTATGCACAGGGAAACATGTCGCTTACATACCTAAGCACGGATACCTTCAAAGAGGTTAGTTTCATTTACTCAGATTTAACATACACGGAGTATTAAATTAAACTGAAATGAATTCATCGATCATGGTAATTATTTTGACCAACCGCAGATTCTTGGCTATCACCCATCAGACAATGCTATATATCCACATGGATGTAAGCTTTACTGTACAATCATTTCGATTTAGGCCTACTTTATTTCAAACCCATCAATTCAATCTTCGGAAAAAGTATCGTGGACTGTTGTCGATTGATCTCAGGATTGGGAAGGCGGGGAAACATTACGCCCGCCCCTAACAAACTTTCTACCCTGTTTTAGGAACGAAATAATATTTAGAGCTGACAGTCCCTGACTTGTATTTTTATCTTATTGGAGTCATTATGAGCCTATTCGCATAACCCTTCGAGCATAGAATCATGAGTAAATTCTAAATGTTGCCCATGTGGGATACAGAAAAGTGATCTTTTCGTGATGTTCTTCAAATGGTTGCTTTCTGTGGAAAAAAAGAAGACAAACTATTTTATTTCTCTTCAGATTAATAGGCTATGTACTAATTTATCATGCAGATTTTGCGAAGAAAATCACATAAGTAAAATGAATGAAAGCTCGTTTGAAAAACGGGCGAAGAGCATTTCCCCAGATAATTTTGTAACACATAATTTGGTACTCACAGGGTTTTAGATCTCCCCAAATTGGGCACACCCCCTATTAGGGGTGGCATTTTTTTTAGGATGGGACAGAGTGTGGGGCACATACCCCTGGAGGATAAGCAATCAGGAATCATCACTGGTAGAAATGCCTCTGAGAAGGGATTTCTTCACCAATGGACGAGACCCAGTGCGAGGCAACACCAACTTTATTTTGCGCTTAATCGGCCCACCGACATTAAAAAATCGAATAAAATAAAGTTTCAAATTGCCACTTTTATATTTCCCATGAAAGTTTGAACAGAAATACTTTAACCCCCCTTTTATTCCTGATTGTATGAATTAGGCTGTTCTCATGGTTGTATTCTATCTGAAACAATGCAAATAAAAATGAAAAAGAACAAAAAATAAATACCTTTCACTATAATTTTTCACTGTAAGTCAGCGAATTGTTATTGTTAAAAATGCTGCTAATACAACTTAGGCAATAACGACATTTAATGTAAATCAGGAACCTTCACTGGCAGTGTGATGTATCACTCTGTCATGGTACCCCTATTTCGACAGTGATGCAGTATGTCAGAGCTAGGAAATGGAGTGTGTTTCAACAGCTCAGCCGATACAGCATGGTTTTAAGTTACTGTTGAATGCTGAGGCTATTGGAACACATGCAAAATTCGCACAGCCACAACAAAATGATGACAATGTTAGATTTGGAGTGTATGTTAGCAGTTAACATGTGACTTAACATACAGTTTTTGACCTTGAGAAAATAGGTCAACATCAGTCATATTCAAAGAGTTTGTCCATCATCAGTTGCATATGTGCTATCAATTTACAATGCCTAGCTATATTTCATGTTATATCATAATATAAAGTATATAACCTAGAGAAAATAGGTTCAGTCAACTGGGATAGGCGTCTAGTCAGTCACCAATTGCACAAGTATGATGAATTTGGAGAGCTACAGCTACACCAAAACCTTTTCAGCACATCAGCTATCTTTCAAGATCATTGTAATAAAATTTCAAAGAAATCAGACAAGCCGTTCAGACGTAGACGAGTATGATGAATCTGGAGAGCTCATCTTCACTCCTTTAAAATTTATTGCTTATGCTAAATTTGACCTCGATAAAACAGGTGAAGGTCAGTTAATTTCATTAATTAGGCTTCTGATCCATCACAAGCTGACAAGCAAGACTGACAGACAGGCATATGACACGGAAAATTCAGTTCATTTTGGGGCATCATTACATATCATTTTCAAATTCTAAATATTCTGTCAAAATGCACCAGAACATATCATTTTACTTCAATTATAGAAAGGAAAAGCATCTCCGAGTAGGGATCACCATTTTATTCTGTATATTTCGCTATTAGCATCTATTAGCTATTCGTTCTAGCATCTTAAGCAGTGAACAAAGTTACAAACAGCTCCATACGCAGAGTATGTTTACACGGCACAATGTGATCTTAGCCAATAAGCATTTATGAATAGGTGAGCCAGTAAATTATGTCAGTCAGGTTGGATGGATAATAAAATGCCATCATTTTCAGAAATTGTTAAATGTTAAGTAATAACCTGACAGTGATCTACAATGGTGTGATTCAGGTGTTACAATACACACTCCACAAATGTTGTAACTCGCATGGCAATATACAATTATGAAACATGCAAGTTACAACATTTGTAGGGTTCCATCAATTCTGATGTGGATTGCAAAAAAAATATACCTATATTATCTTAAAATGACAAGTCTTATCCAAACTTCATGACATGTAGAAGTATTCAATGTAGGTACATACTCACTTTATCACCATACTTTATTCATTTGTGCACAGTTGACTTAGTTCTTGCCAGATAATCAGATTATGTATTGTTTTCATCAATTAGAGTGTGTATTGTATCACCTGAATCACACCATTTGTAGATCGCTGTCAGGTTATCGCTTAAAAATTTCTGAAAATGACAGCATTTTAATATCTGTCCCACCTGACTGCCATAATTTACTGGCTTACCTATTCATAAATGTGTATTGGCTAAGATCGCATTATGCCTGTATATATACTGTGCGTATGGAGCTGTATGTAATTTTGTTCACTGCTGAAGATGCTATAACTAATAGCGAACTATACAGAATGAAATTGTCATCCCTACTCGAAGTTGCTTTTCTTCTCTATTATTGGAAAATCATCAGTGGTTCCAATGGATTATTTCAATTAGATATACTTGTAAAAGTTTCCCAGGTGAGATGTGCCATATAGCAGGTATGTAGAAGTTCCACTTCAAAAATCTTTCTACTTTTTCAGTTCAAAAATAATTATCAACATTTGTAACTATGCTGTCAA
>JAVTVY010015337.1:0-67725 GCA_036873755.1 Hanleya hanleyi
ACATTGCATTCATGACTTGAAATCTGACACAGAATATATTCCCCAATGTTATTTAGGAGTTTTCTCAGTAATAATAACTGTTTACAAGTAATATGTGCATCTTTCTAATTACTGCCAGCAAGATCTTGATGAGATGTAGATCCATCCAATTGAACTGACATATATTCTCTATATGGGAGTTGTGTATACCATAAACACCTCTGTGTTATATTTTGGTATGTGTTGTGTACACATTTGTGTATCTTGCTGTCACTTATTACAGGATTAAACATGTCTTTGATCTTTGTATCAACATCAAATTTAAATCCCATTTCATAGATTACTGGGATGACCCACTGATTACATGGAGAAGTTAACCACTGCCATGAAGGAAATTTTTACCAAATGTAGCCTAAATGAGCAGGTTGAAAACAAATTATGTTTTGACACATTTTGAATTTAAGTTTTCTTTATTTTTAAACTTTAATTTGAATAATTTCATAAAAAAATGAATTAAAATAATAAAAAAATAATTAAAAATAGTGTTTAACATATCTAGTTAATGCTTTATACTTCTTTTTATAGGCAGAAGGATTGTCGACTTGGTGCTTTTTACCAGATGGAAAAATATGTACAGGTTAGTGAGATATTGTACTTTTTACTTGTACCTCAGTCTTAAGTCATATGGGGCAAACTGAGGGGAAATTATAAAGGGGGTACCCTTGGTATATAGGCTGTAAAATCTCTATCTGTGCATAGTTTTATCTGTGCCTTCTCAAGAATGTTTGGGGATGGGTATGGTTTGTTCAGATGAGAGCATTCCTTATTTTAACAATGGTTCCATTCCTGACAGGCATCAGTACACAATTAATCACTTCCGGGTCGGTGCCCACGATCTACATTGTTTAGAAATTTGAGAGCAGATCTTTATGGATTTTATGAGCTGCGATTTTTCAGCATTTCTGATACATTTGATATTTCAACTTGCAGATGAGTCTTCAAACTGTACTTCCTGGTGTTGATTTGGGCCACTTTGAAAAAAGCATGGTGGATGAAGACATGATCAGTGAAGGGTGAGAAGGCTCCCTGTTTACAAATCGAATGACATTCTGTAGCACCAATCAGCTGTCAGTGGCGGTAATTTGAAATTTCCATGGTCAACATCTGTCAAGACTTCCACTTGTAATGTCCCACAAGGTAAATATTGACATGCCAGGTGGATTTATGCATTGTGAATTTTCTGGATTTTTGCCGATTTTTAACGCTAATACATAACAAGTAACAGAATTAATTGTGTACTGATGCCATATTTTGGGTTATATAAAGATGGAGGGGGAAATTGTCCGAGTGGGGAACTATCCGAGTGGAGAACTGTCCGTACCCCCAGTAGAACATATACCGGTAGCACGAAATTTACATAAGTTTACATAAGTATCACAAAATAATACCTAAAGATATTTGTTACTCAACCAAGGGCAAATGTTAATTAATTACAATAGATGGTGTCAAAAATTAATTGAGACTGATAATTTACTGGTACTCAATCAAGGACTTCAAAGGGTTAATATAAACAAGCCAAACAATAGATGGAAAACAACCCCTGGTACCAGACACAGGGGCTCGTTGCCGTTGTTAATTGGTTAATTAGGTTGATTATACGGGGTGGGTCGAAGTAGGAAAGAAATTTATTCCCTACCTCGACCACCACTATAATCAACCTAATTAACCAATTAACAACGGTAACGAGCCCCTGTGGTACCAGAGGTTGATTAAACAATGACTAAGGGATAAGCAGTGGAAGAGTAGCACGAGTAGCAGTTTATTGATTAATACCCTTTGAGTTGTAGTGGGCAGGAAATAATGATAAAATGTGTCAGTGTTGAATATTTTTCCTTATTGAACATATATTTGGAAAATTATATTGAAGAAAATGTATTTATTATATGTTTACTTTCTGCGTTTAATTATCGTATTTAATTATAGTTGTATGCCCCATTGTGCTATTGTAATTTGTCGGTTAGATAATATTATAATAAAAAATATTATATTGCAAAAATAGTATATTTGTGTATTTTTTTTTGTATTTTTTTTTTTTTTTTTATAAATATATCTTTTTCCCCCATATTAGATCTGTAAAATACACTGCACCAAATTATGTAGAGATGGGGAAATGTCCAGGTGGAAACATGTCCTGAGTGTGTCCAGATGGGGAAATGTCCGAAGGGGAATTTTCCAGATGGTGAAATATCCGAAGGAGAATTTTCCAGATGGAGAAATGTCCGAAGGGGAAATGTACTAGTGGGGAAATCTCCGTACACCACAGTATCGATCTATAGATATTAATTTCTGACAAAAATTTGTAAACCTTTGCAAGGGGCCTTGCTAACTACCAACTATCCAATCAGATTCATTGATTGCCACTTCCTGTTTTTCTATTTTGGCCCATTAGCCGATCACCTGACAGAATTGCCACCTCCTGTTTATCTCCTGTCTCTACTGTGCAAGTTTCATTTAATTTCAGTTTACACCAACATAAATACCATACATAGCTAAATGTTGATAGTGATTGCCATGGATATCTTCCAGTTCTCCATATAGACGATTACATTGGCGTATTCTTATTCAATTTCAATACAAATTTATAGTATTGGAGTTGTAGTCGTTCGATGATATATACGTTTTCATAAAGTTTCGTACAAATATTATTTTCGAACATTTCTATGCTGACTTCCAAGGACATTTGTAAAAAATTATCATAAAATGAACAATTAAATAACATGCCCAAATACTTAAACTTGTCTATAATTTCATTATATTTTCTTTCAATTTGAGACAAAATTTGTGAGTCGGGGCTTTTCTCTTATACTTGGTCTCTTGGTATATTGGTCTCACCGGAAAATAATTGACCAATGTTATATTTCTCGTGTATTATGTGTGTCCAACAACACAACAAAACAGTGATGATTAATAGTGAAATAAATCAGTGCTAGTATTGCTTGTATTTTTACCTGAATTAACGACCGTTGTTATTTGTTTCCCCATATGGTTCATACTTTTCAGTTATTTTCACATTTTTGGACCCTATAAAAACAACACAGCAGCAGCTATATTAGAGCACTATTTTCCCCTTAGAAGGCACTAGAATGCGCCAAATGAATTTTTCCGGGGGGGGGGGTATATGAAATCGCACCCCCTCCGCCCGCTAGAAACCCTGCGTACGGGCATGACATATTATAAAGTGACAGGGCTGTGTAGTCTGAGACAACAGTCGTGTCGTCACCAAACAAAATGATAAATATTGTAACGAAAAAATACATCACTTCGGGTTTAGTCCTCCGTATCATTGAGAATATTTACATTCGATACGATACGATATTTTACGAAAGCCGAGAGGGTTCTTCAGAGTTTTACTTTTTGACTTCTGACTTCTGACTTCCGACTTCTGACTTCTGACTTCCGACTTCAGACTTAGGATTTGTTTTCTTTTATGCATTACATCTTAAATTATGAAACATGGAATAACATAATACCGTTATTATGGCATCGTGTTCTTGAAAAGCTGATTGCATGTACTTTTAATAATCATATAACCATTGAAGTTTATTATTTTGATTTTGACTTCCGACTTCTGACTTCAGACTTCTGACTTCCGATTTCCGACTTCTGACTTCCGATTTCTGACTTCCGACTTCCGACTTCTGACTTCCGACTTCCGACTTCTGGCTCCCGACTTCAGAGTTTTGGACGTTCATTCACCCCTTGCAACTTTACCTTTACATATATTATAATAATACCTATAATTCTATCTGTGACTTTGTGCTTTGGTCTTTCTAATTATAGTATTGGCAATTTAAAAGGGAACCCCAACGTTCTAGGTCCAGTTTTAGGCCACGGTTAGAGAGACATTAGGTTTGAAGTTTAAATCTGCTAATGATGTAATTTATTGCAAATGGTATTTGGTGAAGTCGTCAAATGAACTCAAGATAATGGCTAGATTATACTGGAATTGTCACAAAGCGATAAGTCTAATGTCTTTCTTTGTAATATTGCTTATTTACAGCATCATGAAAACTAGTTCTAAAAAGTTATAAGAATTTATAGAAATACGGTTCTCATGACATATCAAGAGATTATAAAGGACTTTATTTTGGAAACTGCACGGATTATGATATCTTACTAACAAATATGAAGTAACAAAGGAGTACTCGCGCGATTCATATTTATTAAAAATTCATTTCAACTAACACACATCCTTACACAAGTTAATGGACTGCAAAGGTATCAGAATCCAAAATATTCGTATTTGTCTGTCTAATCAACTCACCAATAGCTTATTTGCATATCAAATTTTTTCCAGTTCCAGAAAGCTTCTCATCAACCAGGAGAAATGTATATTTATATATTTATTTATAATATTTCGGAAGTAATTATGATCAGTTGAATAGAATTGTGCTATTATATTATGTAATTGAGGCGCCTTTGACTTGTGACATAAGGTATTTCGATTTACATTAGAAGTTATCGCATTTTAATAATCAGAACATAACTGCAGATAAACTTCAATGGTTATCTGATTATTAAAAGTACATGCAATCAGTTTTTCAAGCACAAGATTTCGTAATAATGGTATTCTGTCATTCCATGTTTCATAATTTAAGATGTAATGCATTATAAAAGCAAAAAAATCCTAAGACTGAAGTCAGAAGTCGGAAGTCAGAAGTCAGAAGTCGGAAGTCAGAAGTCAGAAGTCGGAAGTCGGAAGTCAGAAGTCGGAAAAAAGTAAAACTCTGAAGAACCCTCTCGGCTTTCGTAATATTTATTGCGACTTCAGCATGTTTACATCAGTCAAGGGGAGTTAACTCCCAAAATACACTAAACACACATTTATGAACCAAGGCTAAATCGTGAAATCTGATAAATCATCTAAATAAATGAAACTAAAATTGTGATAAGCTTTCGCCTTGGCGTACACAAATATCGCTACCGGTACTGAAAAAGTCTACTTCCATTTTTCATAACACTTTCACTTGAATCATTTTGAATAATTCTTAAATCCCATTCTTAGCAACGATACCAGATTCATACGTCTATATTCGATCATATTCATTCCAACCACCCCTCCCTACACCTCCGACACTATACCCTTCAAAGTCCGAGTGTGTATTGGTTAAACGGACACACATCTTTTAACAAACGAACGGGATTCAAATTCGAGTACACCTTGTATTCATCTCTGTCATGAGTATCATGTTTTTGTAACGTTCACCCCCACATGTAGTAGTTTACGGGCCTCTGGGTAAAAGTTCTAGATGTGAGTGCTAGGGGTCAGCGAAAGGCCATTGACTCGACCAGATGGAGGGGGTTGTACAAAGGACGAGGCTATTTTGGGTGATGAGTCAAAGAAAGGCCATGGGGTCATACAGGTGGCCGGGGTATACAGAGGACGAAACTATTTTGGGTGATGAGTCAAAGAAACGCCATGGGATCGGACAAGTGTCCTCCGTCTAGAGGACGAGGTTAATTTTGGCGATGAGTCAGAAAAAGGGGCATGGGATCATCCAGAAATTGAAGTTAGATCACGTGCCGAGGCGGATAAAATGACGGGCTTTTCTAGCTCATTCCCCAGTTTTTCTCTCCCAGTTTCTTGACGTATACGGTTTTTTTGGAATGGTCCTTTTTATCAGTGCGCTGCCAAACGTGGTACAGCATAGAGGGAATCAGCATGCCCGACGCAGGCAAGTCCTATTATGTATTACGGTACATTATAGGGGTATGCGGTGTTAAAAGTGTTACTGACCGTAAGAATACGAGAAGAGCCGAGGAGTTTTCCCCTCTCCTGGTCAACTCTTTCGTAACAAAAAAATTTATAATGCAGGTGTTATGTCCTGAAACCGCTCCAGACATTTATCCAACCCGTCTCACTGAAACATGAACGACGTAAGTGTAATACTTATTTTTATCTTATCTTATTTTTGCTTATCTGTGATAGTTATCTTTATAAACAGAGTGTGTGTAGAGATGGATTATTGTGCCAAATTCTTTCACGAGAAGCTCTTCTGTTGATGTTTCACAGTATGTGTGAATGTTTCTATAAGCAGCAATTTGAACTTTTGTGTGCGGGCGCTTTTTCCATACAGACATGATTAACTAAGAACTTATCTTGTCATTTAGAAAGTGATCGTATAAATTGAATCTATTTACCCGGATAAAATGTACTCGTTGTCGAAGGCATGTGCAATTTCTATTGTTGTCTTAAATAGTCTGGTCGGGTTGAAATAGTTTCAAACTAACCCTCGGAGAATTGCTGTGCAGACACTTGGCGATAGGTTTGATACAGTCCACATCTGTGAGTTAATGCACGAGCACATACATCGACTTTTTCCCCGTCGCCACCGAGACGGAAGAAGGGCCCGTAATTACAATTCCTTCGTACGTATACAGAATAAAATGACAACTGCTGCTTTATACCTGTTAAAATATGAGCTCAATAGCTTTATTATGATCAGAACTCTGACTAATCGGTATAAATATCAGGAGATATATATATTTTTTTGTCATTGTCAACCCGTCAACCGTACTATGCCAGCGGTCTGTCGATTTCGACGTGTGCACTATAATTGTGTGACCTCTCCATGACCCTTGTCTGCTGCTTCATTGATTCGGCCGTGCATAATGGCATCCACAGTAGTCTCAAAATCGACCAGCATTTTTAACAGTCGACAACTGATATTTATGCACATCAATTTACTGAACTGCAGAGATCGTGATACTCCCAGTAAGAAATAGTGACAGTATCATCGTACCAATATCTTTCCCAGTTTATATGAGATTATGTTGCTTGTATTCACTCTGCGGCGGTAAATCTTCATAGGCCTACCCTATTCCTGGAGTCGTCCAGCTTAGTCTTTCAAACGGTCAGCGAGCAAACGGCCAGCGAGTTTTTGATATCAGTGTATGACCTGGAAGCAGGGTACCGCTATCAACTTCGTCGAGATGCCGCTTATTTTTCCAAGTATAAAAGATGTTGGAAAACAGCAAACAATCAGACTCTATTTTAGATACGTTAGTCAGGATTCTACATTGCATACGCTCGTCACAACTTATAAAATCATACCGTGTGTACCGATTCTGGCGATTATATGAAGTCTATTAAAAAATACAGTCTAGGTGTGACATAATCGCCTTTTCGCGGGAAACTATGCAACAGGAGTTGTATTGTTGTTGTTGTTGTTGTAATTTATCGGATAATTTTTACGAATTTTTCTGCTATGATTTAAAATCCCTAGTATTGCTGATAAATAAATTAATGTGATTTACTTCGAGAAGAACCAACGGATTATATTTTTTTTCCTAGATTCCTAGCTGTTCTCTCTATTTGAATTGAAATTTTTGTTGACAAATTAACATTTGTCTTGAGAGTCTTGAGAAATCTTTTGAGTTGAATATCTTGAAGTTAAAAATCTTGAAGTTAAAAATCTTGGAGATGACAATCTCGGAGATGACAATCTTGGAGTTGAATTTCTTGCTTTAATTTACCAGGTATAACTGTACATACCAGAGTTGAAATCTTGAAATTTGGCATTTGAATTTGTGATTACATACCCCTCAAAAGTATTGACAAACATGTAATAAATTGTCAGATTCAACAAGCAAAGTTGGCCAGACTCCTGCTACCAGTGATCTATGCACTTTCACAAATTGCATTACAAATGTTACAACCAATTTGCCAATTGCATATTATTGAGAGAACAAAGAAAAGCATGTGCGGGCAGTGACTCGTATCTTCAGCTGATCAGCTACTGGTTCGTATAATTTCACTTTACCGTATCTTTTAACCCAGGATTATATTTTCAACAGCTGGCATATTTTCATGTAATATTTGCCAAATTCTACATTATTCTAAGCATGATGACACTTTTTTGAATACTGGGAAAATATAGTTCATATGTATAAAATAATGTTAGTTATCACCAGTTCAAAATATTCCTCTGTAGGGCAAGATAGGGCAAAGTGAAATTATACGAACCAGTAGCTGATCAGCTGAAGTTTCATGTCACTGCACAGACAGGCGGATTCCAGGTTTTATAGCAATGTAGAAGAGGTTAGAGCTAGGTGTTCATGCTTTGCAAGTTTATGGATCAACGGAAACCCATTCTCCCAATATCAGAGTTTGTAGTCGGTGTAACACCCTCCGACTGCACTGTGCAACGATTTTGATCGACGTTGGGAGCATGTATCTCGGATATACTGGCTGCATTTCCCATCTCTTGCGTATGTAAAATATGTATACGGTATGTTATAGTTACAGGATAGACGAACGACAATGTATGCCAGATATTGACGCGATATTCATTCTCGGGAGCTTTGGTATGTTATAGTTACAGGATAGACGAACGACAATGTATGCCAGATATTGACGCGATATTCATTCTCGGGAGCTTTGGTATGTTATAGTTGCAGGATAGACGAACGACAATGTATGCCAGATATTGACGCGATATTCATTCTCGGGAGCTTTGGTATGTTATAGTTACAGGATAGACGAACGACAATGTATGCCAGATATTGACGCGATATTCATTCTCGGGAGCTTTGGTATGTTATAGTTACAGGATAGACGAACGACAATGTATGCCAGATATTGACGCGATATTCACTCTCGGGAGCTTTAACATGTTATAGTTACAGGATAGACGAACGACAATGTATGCCAGATATTGACGCGATATTCACTCTCGGGAGCTTTGGCATGTTATAGTTACAGGATAGACGAACGACAATGTATGCCAGATATTGACGCGATATTCATTCTCGGGAGCTTTGGTATGTTATAGTTACAGGATAGACGAACGACAATGTATGCCAGATATTGACGCGATATTCATTCTCGGGAGCTTTGGTATGTTACAGTTACAGGATAGACGAACGACAATGTATGCCAGATATTGACGCGATATTCACTCTCGGGAGCTTTGGCATGTTACAGTTACAGGATAGACGAACGACAATGTATGCCAGATATTGACGCGATATTCACTCTCGGGAGCTTTGGCATGTTATAGTTACAGGATAGACGAACGACAATGTATGCCAGATATTGACGCGATATTCATTCTCGGGAGCTTTGGTATGTTATAGTTACAGGATAGACGAACGACAATGTATGCCAGATATTGACGCGATATTCATTCTCGGGAGCTTTGGTATGTTATAGTTACAGGATAGACGAACGACAATGTATGCCAGATATTGACGCGATATTCATTCTCGGGAGCTTTGGTATGTTATAGTTACAGGATAGACGAACGACAATGTATGCCAGATATTGACGCGATATTCACTCTCGGGAGCTTTAACATGTTATAGTTACAGGATAGACGAACGACAATGTATGCCAGATATTGACGCGATATTCACTCTCGGGAGCTTTGGCATGTTATAGTTACAGGATAGACGAACGACAATGTATGCCAGATATTGACGCGATATTCATTCTCGGGAGCTTTGGTATGTTATAGTTACAGTATAGACGAACGACAATGTATGCCAGATATTGACGCGATATTCACTCTCATCGAGCACATTATCTCGTACATATTTAGCAACCATTGTCTCGCATCTTCAAGTAACTATAACATACCAATCGAAACACATTCCGCTGACACAATGATTCCAAGACAACGTCAATGTAGTGTTGTGTCCCGTTATGCCAGTCCAGGCATTTGCGGCGGTATGACATGTATTGTCGTGCGAGCACTTTAATGTATTATTTTCACCTTGATTTCAGCAGTTAAATGTGACTAACCACGATAACTATACATATATATCATTCTAAACTCACCGACTTATCGACAGCTCGGTCATAAGCATATTATTCATACAAGAGCCAGGCTATATCATCACAGATTCCATATTACCAATAGATATCTGCATAAATTGTTCAATGAAAAATTATATAGTTCTAGCGGGATACTCATTACAAACATTATTGATAGCGTTACTATGTGCGGTTAACCGACTTCCTGTAATCCATGGAAAAAGCTATTACGGATGAATTTAAATATCAAAGCATGCACTTTTCAGCAAATTGCTTGTATGTGCCATGATACACTATCGATGATTGATTGATCCATCCCCTCTACTATCTGGCATGATTTTGTTTGCCAAACGTTTAATGTTTCAATATTTACTGATGATTTTCTTGACAAATTGGTCGCAAGGAAAGAAGGAAACTACAGATAGCCCTACAGGCACATCATATTTAGATCTATATCTCTATAAAAATGAAGCGGGCATTCTCTCTCGTCGACTTTATGACAAAAGGGATGATTACAATTTCGACATCGTAAACTATCCCTTTATGGACAGTAATATTCCAGTGGGGCCTGCATATGGCGTATACATATCTCGCTTAGTAGCATTTGCTAGATCCTCTGTTAAATGTGACGATTTTAGTCAACGTCACAAAACATTGTTGCAGAAACTTATAAAACAGGGCTATTCCACCAAGCGCCTCCACTCAAAGTTTCTCAAATTTGGGGATACATATCGCATGCTGATAGCAAAATACGAACGTAGCGTGCAAGATCTATGGCGCTACGTTTCGTAACTTGTGTCTAATTCCGCTTAACCCGGGGCTAGGGGCCGTACTTCAAGATTCTCATGATACTCATATGAACAGTCACAATCAAAGCGTGACTGAGATACTTCATTCTTTAGATGACGACTTTACAACGAATATTATGGATTAAGAATACTGATCAGCGATACGGATTCGATATTTTTGGAACATCATGATGTTTTGCCGGCATCATTGGAAACTGTTGACCGCTTCTCTCTTGCAGGAAACAAGCCTATGTTTATGTGTACTATGATTGTCTTTTTGAATTTGGTGCTAATACTGTTATATGGAATATGGAATAGGTCTTTGGATTATGGACGCGGATGTTCTTTAATGGACGACGGCTGAATTATGAACGACAGACTAGACGCTTGTAATCTCGTTCAAGGAAGACAAACTTTTAAAAAGGGTTTTCGAAGCATTTTTCATTGGCCATATCATGGAACCAGAATATTTGATATAAAACACTCAAATATCCATGAAGATTGCGTTTACGTCGGAATTACACAAAATTGATTTATAACTTCATTTTCGCATAAATATTGCATAATATCCATTGTATACAAGAATCGATCCGATAGGAATTTATGGTATTAGAATGTTCTCGTGGATTTATCTGGGGCAGCATCAGATATGGGTTTCTGAGGTAGCTATTGTCTAGTAAATCTACCATGTCGGTAGGGAGAATTTTCCTTCAGCTTAGGCGATCAAGTACTGGTTTTAACAATGGGGGGTTGCGTGTTTGTATTCAAGACCGGCTAGCCCTCCTTTACATAGATGCTGTGAGGAAATATTATCCGGGAATGCATGGGTTGTGCTCGGTGTTAGAGCATAAGGTGATATCTCTCCGATAGGGCGAATAATATAACAGGAGGGAGTGGTGGTACCAATCTAGGTAAACCAAACAGGTAAATCAGGGGAATACTATCTAGATGTGACGCTATGCAAAAATCGTGCGAAATGTTCGCCTATATTCTACGATATCTCATAATAGCCAATCACGAAAATTTCTTCATTTTCACTCTGTCAATGAATGACGTTTAGTTCACGGATATTAACACCTTCGCACGGCACGATCTTTTGATATTTTCTACCCCCTAACAAAGTCGAAATTTTCGGTAGTAGTAAACCCTATAACCTTTGATGTTCACGTTTGTTACGTCAACAAAACGAAACAGAAAGATTTGTGAAGTCAAGGATTAACAATCAATTATCTATTTACAATACTAAAATCATATACAATTTAAGTCAGGTTAATACAACAAATAAATATGTGAAATATAGTCTGACTGTTCAATGCTATACCGGTGTGCACTTTGTCTTTGTTGACGCGCAAAAAATCACTCTTCTGTATAATGGTAATCCAACACTGCTCAGTTGTTCACAGTCCCAATAAATGCCCAATATCCGATGATGTCAACAAATTGCGTATGTTATGCAGCAGCCAAAAGTTAATACACAGGAGTAAATAATACAGCAGTCCGTAGTTACAGACTGAATGACTGACTGAATGCGCTATTTATACTCTATGATGCATTCCAGATCATTCTACCCAATCAATAAGCTTCTAGAATAAACATTATTACTGTATCATCTGCCCTAGATACAATTCCAGAAATCTCCAAGAAACCGACCCACATAATAATACTTAAACAAGCTTGCTCTATATTCTAGAAACATCCACATTATCTAATAATAGACTACAATACCATGACACTCCCCCTCTTAAAAAAAGAAAGTTTCAAACTTGGAACTTTCTTGACAATTCAAAACATTATTACAAAAAAAATCTATATTACAACAGCAAAAATGTTAACAAACATATGTACATTATATGCGAGACAAACAATCAGCAATCAAATTGTCCTTGCCCTTAATATGTCTGATTTCAATATTGTATTCTTGTAACACCAAACTCCATCTCAACAATCTTTGATTTTTGTTTTTCATCTTACTTATGAAAACAAGTGGATTGTGATCACTGAATACAGTAATTGGCAATGATGTAACATAAACATCAAAACGTTGTAAAGCCAATATCATTGCCAAACTTTCTTTCTCAATTGTCAAACTTACGTGAAAAATAACATATTGGGTGATCTACACCATCTAAACCTTCTTGTAACAAAACGGCACCAGCAGCAACATCACTAGTATCTACAGCCAGTTTAAAAGGTGAATCAAAATTTGGTGCTGAAAGAACTGGCGCGCTCTTGAGTTTGGCTTTCAGGTTTTCAAAAGCTGATTCACATTGATCGGTCCAAACAAAACTTGCCCTTTTTCTTAAAAGTTGAGTTAAAGGCTCAGTAATATCTGAAAAAATTGCACAAAATTTTCTGTAGTAACCAGCCATATCCAAGAAACGCATCAGTTGTCTCTTACATGTTGGTCTTGGAAATAGCGAAATAGCACTAACCTTAGCATCTACACGTTTTACCTGACCCTGACATACAACATGACCCAAGAATGTCACACGTGCATTTCCAAATTAACTTTTTCCAAGGTTGACTGTCAGCTTGGCGTCACTTTGTCGATTGAACAGTTCGCGAATTCTCTGTAGATGATCTTCCCATGTATCGCTGTAGACAATGACGTCATCAATGTAAGTCTCACATCCTTCCAAACCGGAAGTCACACGGTTGATGAGACGCTGGAACGTGGCCGCAGAATTGTTCATTCCAAAAGGCATGACTTTGTACTGGACCCTCCGAAGTGACGGATGCTGATCCTTCACACCATCTGCCAGTAGAACTTGCCAAAATCCTTTCAGATGATCAAACTTTGACACAAACTTGGCACTTCCCACTTTATCAATGCAATCGTCAATGCGTGGAATAGGGAATGTGTCTGTTTTGGTCAATGTGTTCATCTTTCTGTAGTCAGTACACATTCTGTAACTGCCATCTGGCTTTGGAACGAGGATACAAGGTGAACTCCAGTTACTATTACTTGGTTCGATGAAGTCTTTATCCAATAAATACTGAATCTCTTTTTTTCAGATAGTTTTGTTTAATGGGATTCAAACGATATGGGTGATGCTTCACTGGATAAGAATCTCCGACATTGACGTCATGTGAAATTTTACCAGTCCGAGTAGGGATATCGGGCAACAAATGTTCATATTGACTGAGCAGAGTTCGAAGTTCTTCCTGACGCGCTGGGTCAAGATGACGCAACTTGGAATCCAAATTAAGTAGAATGTCAGAGTTCTGTAATTTCGCCGCTGTCATGGGCTCTTCACAAGTTTCATTATTATCAGGGTCAAAACTAACTACACTTACAGGGCGTACAGTATTGTTAGTGCTATCTCTATGTATAACTTTAACATATTTACATGACATAACTATTTATCTTTACGCCTGTCAGGAGTCTGAATTACATAATTAAGGTCATTTAATTTCTTTACAATGACACAAGGACCATAATATCTAGCCTTAAGTGGATTACCAGGGATAGGCAGCAAAGCCAGTACCTTCTCACCACGTTTGAAACTTCGTTTACGGGGCATTTTATCATAGGTTATTTTCATACATTTTTGTGCTTACTTTAAATTTGACATGGCCAAATCACTTGCTTTAGTCAACCTGGTGCGAAAGTCCGACACATATTGTAAGAGACTACAGGAGTCAAGATCACTGTCTAGGAACTTTTCCTTTAGCAGTTTAAGTGATCCTCTAACTGTATTACAAGCGTCTGGTCCGTCATTCATAATTCAGCCGTCATCCATTAGAGCATATCCGCGTATGACCAAAGACTAATTCAAACAGACTGAAGCCTAAAGACTCTTGAACAGACTCTCTAACAGCAAACAATAACAAATGTATGCCTTCATCCCAGTCTTTCTCAGTGTCAAAACAATAAGTCCTAATCATGTTCTTTAATGTCTGGTGAAATCTTTCTAATGCGCCTTGGCTTTCTGGGTGGTATGCAGATGATTTGTACTGCTTTATTCCCAATTCATGCATGACATGTTGAAAAATTCCTGACATGAAATTAGATCCCTGATCAGACTGAACGGACTGGGGTAGGTCAACAAGTATGAAAAACTTAACTAATGCCTTAACAATAGTTTTTGCCTTAATATTCCGTAAATGAATGGCCTCAGGGAACCTGGCTGAAGTACATATGACTGTTAACATCTATTGATTGCATGATTTTGTTTTGGTAATGGACCAACACAATCTATAATCACCCAACTAAATGCTTCCTCAAATGCAGGGATTGGTTGTAGAGGGGCCTTTGGTATGGTTTGGTTTGGTTTTCCTACCATTTGACATGTGGGGCATGACCTACAAAATTCCGTAACATCTTTCTTTAAATTTGGCCAATAGAAATGATTTAGAATTTTGTAATATGGTTTGTTAACGCCTAAATGACCTGGAAGAGGTGTTTCATGGGCTAGTCATGGGATATCTGAAAGATATGAATTTGGTACTACAATCTGATACTTAACTGCCCAATCATCATCAGGTGACACATCTGGCGGTCGCCACTTGCGCATAAGAACACTATTCTTACAAAAGTAACACACAGGCTCTTGAGTTACATCACACTCATCTACTGTCCTGTCAAACAACTTGGAAATGTCCTTGTCACTATGCTGTTCATTAACCAGCCGTGATTTTGAAATTTTGTCATTAGAACATTCCAATTTGCTATCAAAATGTGGCTTATCAGGTTCATAATTTAAACACACGAAAGTGTCGGCCAAACAAACGTCATCGATGACGTCATCTTTAAGAGACTTTTCAGACTCCTCAGCCAATTTACTCATGGCTCTAGTAACTGCACAAGCAGGATACAAACTTTGAATTTCGTCTTCAACTGGATCATGGATCTGATCCATACAAGGCTTATCAGTTACAATCGGGTTAACCCCGACCTTATCTCCCACAAGATCATTTCCAAGAAGTAATTGAACACCCTCAAATGGTACACTACCTTAATCTCCACCGTAACAGGCCCAGAAATCAAGTCGGAAGACACATGAACGTTATGGAGCGGAACGGGTGTATAATTAAAGTCTACCCCTTTAATCAGGACATTACTGCCTGCAGATGAAGAGTCAGAAAACGGCAAAGTATTTGCCAACAAAAGAGACTCGGACGCGCTCGTGTCTCGCAAAATCTTCACAGGTGTAGCATTAGACAAATCACTTGAAAGTGACACAAAACCATTGTGGATAAATGGTTCAAAAATCTCCATAACAGAATTTGAAAAACTGTCAACCTTATTCTTGATAGAACTAATAGGAACAGTGTCCCTGGTCATCTTAACGTCATATACACTATGAACGTCACTAACCTGCTTGGGTATAGATCTTCAAGTGAGGAAACAACTGGGCTTTTGAAAGGCTTGATCTTGTTGTGTTCTTTTCAATTTAAAACAATTAGCCATTAAATGACCTTCCCTCTTACAATAATTGCAAACGGGTGATTTATTTTGAGTGTTAAAAGTGGGTGACTGAGACTTTATTTTTGACCTCTGGCCTTTGTATCTGGGGTTAAACGTTTTAGGCCCTGAGAAAGAACTGAGTTTGTTACCTGAGAAATTAGATTGGAATGAACTTGTGTTTGACCTTTGGCCTTTGGAATGAACTTGACTTAACAGCATTGACAAATGATAATTTGTGTGTCAGAGCGTATTCGTCAGAAAAACGTACTGCCTGATCTAAAGTGTTGGCATTCTTTTCATCAAGAAATGTTCTAATATCACCATGGATACACCTTTTGAATTCCTCTACCAGCATAAGCTGTCTAAGGCTTTCAAAGTTGTTGTCAATTTTAACCGAGACACACCACCTTTGCTCTTTTGAACGAGCAAATTCTACATGAGTCTGAGAGTTTTCTTTTTCATAACTACGAAACTTTTGTCTATAGGCTTCAGGAACTAATTCGTAACCTTTAAGGATTAAATCCTTCACTGTATCATAATTTGATGCTTGCTCTACTGTCAATTGAATGTAAATGTCTCTTGCCTTTCCAATCAAAACACTTTGAAGAAGTAAACTCCAATTTTCTTTTGACCATTTTAAATTTTCAGCAATTTTCTCAAAATGCAGAAAATATTTATCAACTTTTTTTCCTGAAATGGTGGAATGAGACGTATTTGACAAGCCGCATCAAATTTTGATTGTGATTGTACAGGTGCATATGCAGGAGGACTTGTTTGCGACTGTAATTCCATATGCTTCATTTGTAACTGAAACTGACGTACTCCCTGACTTCACAAATTTAGACAATGTTGTACAGCTGTATCAATTTAGAACTAAGTGGCAAAGCTGCCAGCTGATCAATAATGTAAACAAATTCTCCCGGACAGGCCCTCAATTTCTGTTACGTCAACAAAACGAAACAGAAAGATTTGTGAAGTCAAGGATTAACAATCAAATTTGTATTTACAATACTAAAATCATATACATTTTAAGTAAGGTTAATACAACAAATAAATGTGTGAAATATAGTCTTATTGTTCAATGCTATACCGGTGTGCACTTTGCAGTCCTTGTTGACGCGCAAAAATCATTCTTCCGTATAATGGTAATCCAACACTGCTCAGTTGTTCACAGTCCCAGTAAATGTCCAATATCCGATGGTGTCAACAAATAGCGTATGTTATGCAGCAGCCAAAAGTTAATACACAGAAGTATATACTCCAGCAGTCCGTAGTTACAGGCAAAGGTAATACCCAGATAGTAACAAAGTATAACAGACCCACAAATGCCAGTTTGAATTTCCTCATGAATGACTGACTGAATGCGCTATTTATACTCTATGAGGCATTCAAGATCATTCTACCCAATCAAGAAGCTTCTAGAATACACATTATTACTGTATTATCTGACCTAGATACAATTTACAACAGCCTTCCAGAAAGCTCCAAAAAGCTGACCCACATAATAATACGTAAACAAGCTTGTTCTATATTCTAGAAACATCCGCAATGTCTAATAATAGACTACAATACCTTGACACGTTTGCCACGCAAACTGTCTGGAAATGATGCCGTATTTGGATATTTCCCGACAGTGCTTACTATATTGGTCCACGTGCTACCGTGTGTATATACTGAGGGCGTGAGTTTAAAATTGTGTCTCATTAAGCTAGGTTTCTGACTGGTTAAGAAATGTAGTTTGAAATTTGCACGAGATTTACATATATAGCGGATATAATGTTCCGAGTTTACTGAGGTTGTGCTTGTACTAGCATGTAGCTAGCGGGCATTTCCATTCAGCTGAATCGGTAGAGCAATGGTTCGTATTGTTTAGCTTCCTCTGCTATGTACATCCGTAACCTCGAGGATTCGTTGGCATAACATTGTTCGCCCTCATATCCACGTATGGGACCAAAGTAGCACAAGATTGGTTACGGACATATGTTAGTGTGAATATTTGTTATGCACCAGGACAATCCGTTCCACACGAGAACGATGACAACACGACATCGAAGAACGGCGTAACTTGAAAGGACGTCGTATGACCTCACAGGCTGGTTATTGGATGCTGCGATGGTGTTTATATCTCAACCTCGCTCTCATTCTAATTGCGCGTGTCGACACCCCCATCACTATATTCAGAGTTTTCAAACTTGTGTCAGCCTTGAAATCCATTTTCAGTTAAATAATTCCTACTTGATAATCGTGAAATATAAATTGCATGATGAACGTATGAAGCTTAGTTCCTGAAGTCTTTGTAAAGTAGTTGCTGCACCAGTCTCCGCGCAGTCATTGAAAATCATCTTCCGCGGCCATTTATCATTCATTATCAGTCATTCATATTCAGCAGCTGTCGCTAGTACAAATTAATTTCAAGCCGATATTTTTCAAACAGCTATCACCTATTTCCTTTAATGACTTTACATACACGTATAAGTCCACTCGTAAGCCAGTCGTGATCCAAAATGCTCAGTCACTATATTAACCCGATACGGCCAATCACATTGGTCGCTCATGATCTATTTCCTTTGCGTGTATATAGCAAACAACCCTCATATAGATAATAATTGGTGAATTAAACTTTAGGATAGCCCAAAGGATACTAAACCAGACATTGAATATTTAAGGTGACAGATGGTCTGTGTCAGATGATATACTACGAACTCAATCATACAGGAACACAACATTCACTTGTTTTCTGTATTGTTGTTCTATTGTATGTTGCATGATAACTGTTATGCAGCACAAGTTCTCGGGATATGTTTCTCGCTCAAATGAGACAAATATCAATGGGCGATTCGCACAATAGTTCAACTTAATCCATGGACATCGCTCTCTGGCCTCGATGGCAGCGGGCGGTGCACTGACACCTGGCTGGCCGCAAAGCTCCAGTTCGTCAATCAGAGCGTTTCGCTATGTCTTCAACCCAACATATATTTTTAATCGATGATAACTGGTATATTTTCGACCTGCAGTTGCTAAAATTATCATAAATGTAAGCTTATTGGTCCTTCCTTGAAACAGTAGGAACATTTGATTCATATTATCATATTTACAGCATTTGAAACACCGCTCCATGTTACAGGAAAGTGATCATGAGAACGAACTGAAGCTCACGCGATGATCCACCTATCAGGTTGGATACTAGAATCTCTCACCCGAATAATTACATATGCGCCTTTCGACATTCGTGATTTTCACCGTTGGTGTTTCCGATCAATGTGTTAACTCACGGTACCTATTACGCCTAATTTCACCTGAAGCTGACCGTAGTGGCTTAAACACTCGTATCCAAAAAAAAAACTATACTTGGTCCCTTGATGGTAATAAGATTTCATGTCTCAGGCATTGTTATAATAAAGGATTACTTATTGGTCATATCAGTAGATTACAGCTTATAATTAAATACAGCAGCGAACACAACCCAAAGACTAACGGGAGTGTGAGAATTCTTCAGCAAGGCAAAGATTAACACAGAGAGAGTACTAGTAGAAATACGGTGAGTATTTTGTTATTCCTGTATATATTTGTAGCTTGCAATGTTTGAACTATCGAAGCGTGTAATCCTAAGGGCATAGTGCCGACTCTGAATGAAAAACAGACAGTTGTCCATATACTGGTGGTGGAAAAATATAAAGACTTGTGTCTATTTACTTTCCACTACTTATATTTACGCTATTCAGTTTTGTTTATTTTGATGGACTTTCGCCCAGACTGTCTGCCTCTTAAAATGAATATCATCTAAAATTGTATTCTCGTATACAGAAAACAACATTGATTCAGAAAGGTGAGGCATATTTCGTGTACTTTGAAAGGCATAGATTGTTAGAGAAATAGAGTTTTTGTTCTGTCGGTGGGACAACTCTATCAACCCATTGAAGAAATGGCGATGCACATACAAGTCTTTTCACAGGAAAAAATTATTGAATGGCAATGTCATGTATGACAGAAATTAGAAAAAAAATCCGCCGCGATGTTTTCGCTGCAGTGTACAAGGTTAATATATCAGGTGAGCATAGCATGTGCGAGCATACAAAATATTCGGTAAAGAGGCTTACCTATACGAAGGACTTCAGTCGAGTTTCCGACAATTTTGCTATCACTATTTTGGACTACCGCATGGATTTCAGTTACTGGATTCCATCTTTCCTCTGATTGTACCTATTCCTGTATTCATTTCGGATGCATATTGAATGAAAATGTGATATACATACCACTGTATTGGAGTAGTTTGGATTTTCAGTTACAAAACATTACATGAGTATAGAAAAATGAGAAAACTGATTTGTGGTGCATGTGCACGGATTTCACACAGAAAGCTGTTGAATGGAAGGATCAAATACAGCAGTTATGCCCAAGTGTTCACCTTTCTCCGTTTATCGACAGCATTACGGAAAGCCACACAGTATTCCACCTAACAATTTTATATCAAACCATGGAAGTGAATTGTTGATCGAATGGACAATTTTATAAGATGAAACAGTTTGAGAAAATCAATTCAACAATTGACAGATTATGCCATGGAATCATTGCTGACTTACATGCTGACCAACTTAAACGGAAACCTGACCATGTAAATGTGTCCCCAGTTCTGCACGGAATTAATGGTCCTGTCCAAGATAACCCATTATCAACTAGAGATCCGGAAACTGTTTCACCGATGGCATCTAATATGCCATCTGTCAAATCGGAAAACGCCGGCTATTTCGGAAAATGTGGTAAAACGGTCACGATTGATAAAATCTTTCACAGGATTCATCGGAATATACGTAATACGGAGAGGATTCGAAGAAAAATGCAACGTGGTAAAAGAAGAGCTAACCCGTTTTGTGGGAATATTTTTCAGCAATACAGATTCCAACAGATGGATACCAATACTCAGAAATTGTTCGACGACCAAGATCCTGGAAAAATATGTCAGTTCGATCGGAGTAGCCACCCAGCTGTATTACAAAGCACGAAAGAAAATAAATCTCTAGTTTGTATCACAGAGAAAAATCCTTCAATTTGTGCCAATAAGTCTGCTATAGAACGCTCTGCAAGGCCCGATGAATGTCATCTACAAGGTAAGTACGTAATTAACTGTTATATTGATCTAAACACTCGGCATAATTCTAGAAAATGTTTTAGGCTGAATGGTGAACGATTCAGATATGGAGAGTATAGAGTGAAAAATAACAAGTCGCCTTCTTAGTTGACTACGTCATTATATTCCTACTGCTGCAGTTTCGAACATGAGTTCTTGTCAAGGATTCACTTCACGTAACCAATAGAAACAGACAACAATTTTGTGTATAAAAATGTGTTCGTAACTCCCACAATTTGTTACTGAAGATAATTCACTTCACGTAACCAATAGAACAGACAACAAATTTGTGTATAAAAATGTGTTCGTAACTACCACAATTTGTTACTGAAGATCTGTCGAAGTGGCGATGCCGGTTTAGCAAAAATATAGTCTACAACTCGCGCATTTACTATAGTGTTTGTTGTTTCATCTGCTATATATTTGAATATTACCACTGGGAAATAATCCAACCAGTGAACCCAGTGTGAATGATTTTCTTATATCCCAGCTCTTTAGTTCACACTCTTAAAAGTAGTGTTGTATTTAACATTATACATGTCCGAGGAGTGACATTATATAAAGTGTTATATTTGTCAAACTCTCGGAAAATGCTGAAAAAAGTGATATATATAACATTATAATGTTGTATCAGGGGCAATACAGCACTTAACAATGCTGAATTTATTGTAAAGTGTCGTATTACTCCTGATACAGAACTATAATGTTTGATATAACACTCTGAAATTGTTACAAATATAACACATTATATAATGTTTTCATTTCGCGGACGTTTCGTTTTAAGAGTGCACATTTTGTTATGGATTTGAAGTATTAACACTCCAATAACATTGAAATACTTACAAACCAACCCAGTTCACCATCTGACCTGATTTCTCCACTCTAATCTGAGCTGCAATGAACCGATCTATAATAAACTAGAATGATCGATTCATCTCGAGTCTCCATCAGCTGCCATAGTGCTAAAACATATAGCCACCTGTGTTTCCGTCACGAGTCCACCTTTTGAAATTGGTGAATTTAGAATAACACATGTGGCGGACTGTACGGGTAACAATTGTAACGTATAGCAATTCCATGTCCAAAAACACAACATTTGATGGATGTATATTACTTTACCAAGGCATTATATTGATTAAGAAAATTTGCACACAGACAGCACGTTTATCGCTGATAAGATCATTATATCTGCAAACAAATTGAAGTCCGGGTTCTAATTAAGAGGAAGAAGGCACTGGGTGCTTTACAGGAGCATGTGTTCCCGTGCACAACAGATTATGCGAATATGTTTTCATCTTGACACGTACAGGTGCTTGCTGATCATTAAAAAATTAGAAGATGCCGTATATCTTCCTCGTGGATAGACATGCGGCGTTAAACTAATAGAACAACCATGTCTACGTACATTCTAGCTCGTGATACATTATAATCTCAGTATTTCTTCCTTAGAAGTACTTGGTAAAAGATAAAATCCACATCAACAGATTTATGAAACACTCGTCTCCGATGCCCACGTTGCTTCTTGGTAACTAAAAAAGCCTTTTGCACTCGCAGTTGTGAGACCTTCTACAAGAGTCATCATAGATCACATTCCCATACCTGTATCAAAGCAGACTCGTTGATTAGCAGAAAAGCTAAAGCCCCCGACATTGATTAGCAGAACCATTTTGCATTGTGCATTGAACATCAAGTTTAATGGCTTCAAATAATTATTCTTGACCGCACCCGATGTTCTCGCGGTTACATCGTCCGTCCAGCAAGCGGTGGGTTATGGGATAGCTTCCGGGACAAGTCTATGTTCGTTTTAACCATGAAATGCGAGTATTTCCAAGATTTTCTCCACGATTCGAGTATTGCTTCATTCAAAAAACATGGCCGTGAAAATATAACTTTTTTTATATACTTACGAGTGGATTTGTAAAGTCACACTTTTATTTATTTGGGTCTAACGGCAAGGTTATTTCTTCAAAGCAATACCCCTTAAATATGGAAGTTTCTGACCTTATACAGTATTCGTTATGTTATTAAGCACACGGGATTACGCTTATAGGACGAATTAGTCTGAATCTGGATTTTATCTTCTTTGAGATGAGACTGAAATCAGACGTCCTCTCTTGATAAATACTTCTTCCAAGAACATAGTCCCTTGCATTGTGGATGTGAAAATTGACGCCTGCATTATACAGTATGTGTTTACGTACGCTGCATATCGTGTTCACATACATGTATATATAGCCTGATCTCAGATCATAAAGCAGAGTTCCCATCAATATAGAGCTGGTGTTTTAAGACGTAAAATAGAATAAAATAGCTATTAACTATCATGAACATCAATATAGCTGTCTGATGTGTTCACTCATTTATACTTATATATTATTGGAATATCTCTCTGAGGGACCCGAGTCTTGTGACACGGTCATCTGTTACGTCTTTGAAGCCACAGGGTGGAAATGAATAATAAATGTTTCTGTATCTGAGTTGACAGAGATCATTTACTCCTCGTGATGGCTCATTCATTAGGCCATTACTCAGTCCATTCAGTCCTGACATATCACCTAGGAGATATGGAAATGATTGCCTACATGCATGTTTTAGTCCACAGAATATTCCATAAATAACCCATCATATAGTGTTTGCTACAAGGTATTCATCTTCCAACGAATAAGATACTACTTGCAAACTCACCAAGTCCCGCCAAAATCTATCAACCAGAGAAATCTAACTCACAATTCATCATATACCGGCCTTTGTATCACAAAGGTGTTTCAAATTGCAATAAAATGGCCAATGAAGCAGAAAGCATTTGAGCGCAATTGTACGCTCTTGTAGAAAACGGAAAACTCAGATCCCGAACATTCGAAAGAATAACATATTTTAAGACAACGATTTTGCAATGAATTTATGCGAACCATACAATGTAATATGTCTGGCATTATGCTGAGGTTATTAGCGGTGATAAGGCGCAAATAATTCAATGTCTGAGCTCGTATCAATATACCTTATAATAGGGGCAATTAGGCCTATCGTCACAGTACATGTTATTGCTATTTTAGAGTCATATTTGCAATGATGACTGATAATGAAATAAGATTTTTCGCATCAGCGATATTAGGCTATTGTATTCTTTTAGCGATACCATATATAAGATACATGGATCCTGGCATTCAATATTCATCCGTCGTCCATTTTGAAATTTCCGGGTCCATAATCCTTTTATTCAATCACAAAAATGTGATTTTTTATGGTTTCCGATTTTTTCTCCATTGGCCTTGACCGTTGACTTTTCGACCTCAATAGGTTTTTTGTTTGCCATATTTTTTATCAAATTTGATCACAATCGACATCCTTGGGCAGCAGTTACATAGCACAGTCAATGTTTCAGACAATTTCCGAGAGATGTGATGTGACCCTGTTTCAACTTCGATATTTTCAATAGCTGGCATATCGTTTCTGGTGTATACACTAAAAAAAAATATTTGAATTTCGATTTCTTGATTTTTTGGCCAAATTTGGCATAGTTATCTTTGAGGTTTAATTATCGGATACTTGTTTTCCCCTCATACATCCACCCGCGAAAATTGCATTTTTTAATAAATTCTGATTTTTTGGCCGCAGTGACCTTGGACTTTGATGTACTGACCTCATTTGAATGACTCCGTAGTTATACTGGATAAATTTGTCTATTTGTGTTAAGTCGGGAGAGGGGAAAATGATAATAGAGAGGAGGAGAATGGGCATTCTTTTCGATTTGTTGTCCAACAAGAGCCTACGTCATTAAAGGTGAACTGCAAAGCTTTTAAATTATCTAAAATGTTGCTTATATACATCTTGTCATATGTGACCTAACTTTTATACGTTTTTGGGGCAAATATATTTTGCAAAATTGTACTAATAACAATATTTAAGTTATCATGTTATAAGTCCGTCTTGAAAACTTGCATCGCTTGTCTCTCTTGGTTTGTAGAACGTTATGACGTTATAACAGTCTCCTTCATTCAAGTTGTATTTAAATGTGGCGTCATGCTACGTCGGATGAATGAACGAGGACCACTACAACGTAATGATGTTCCAAAAACAACGGGAGGCAAGCGATGATATTCTGGCTCTCGTTTTCTGGTGGTATAAGTTTTGAATTATCATATACCCAAAATAAAACAATAATCCACAGAACTACTGCCACACATATTTGTAACAACTATAGAGCGTTGGAAAGCCTTTCAGTTCACCTTTAAAACAAAATCTATTAATTGTACGTGTTACAATGGGTTGTTGGTCGTCAGTGACCTTGGTCGTTGATCTTTTGATCTCAATCTTGATGCCGACACATCGTTTCTCACTAATGCATCCACTGACAAAAATGTGATTTTCAATATCTTCCTGATTTTTGTAATGCCCAGCGATCGTGAAGTTTGACCGTCAGACCATTCTTGTTTGCCATAAGCGTTAGGTATTCCTAAAGTCTATGGACTGTTTGGGAGGGGGTGGGAGGAACCGTGAAATCAACCATTCACTTATCTGACATCGAATAATTTCAGTACCAAACATATCGACTCATTGATGTAAAAGTTCCTGGGTTTTAGGCCACCTTGGCCTTGATCTTCGACACACTGACCTCAGTTAAATACGCGATATTTGCTTGATCTCGTATTTCTCCTGTTGAGATGTGTGAGGAATCGGCCAATTTGAATAGTTTACATACGAAGGTCGGAAGGAGAAGGAGAGGGAGAGAGGATGTATTCCATAAGACTTCGCCATAGCTGACGCAGCCCAAAAAGAAACCGGTTTTCAGCAGGAACGAAGTGGTGTAAAGATTCACTCGTGCCGACAAGGCAGGTCGTATCGGGATGTTAAGAATGTGTAAACGGTTGAGCGTGAAACAAAGATTCCACTTAAATTTCATTCCGGGCGTGGAAATTGTGCATGGTAAATGTCCTGGTCATTTATTGAAACGATTTCAACTATGGTCTGTTGCTTCTGATTTGAATTGTATTTTATGATAATGTCAGTAGCCAACCCAGCCGTGATTTCTGTTATGCAGATTATATTGAGATTGATAGGATGGATACTGTTTCTCGTTTTGTCTAATCTTTTATTGTATTTTCATGCTTGCCTAGGTCAAAACAACTTTCTTATCCAATATCATCAAGATGTTTCATATCCGTACCTATCTGAATGAATTGCTGGGTCATTTCTTCAATTGATGATATCTACCTAGTATAATCCGTGGCGTGTCCGACTCTGACTCCGACTCCGACTCCTCCCACTCCGCTTTACTCTCTGCACAGCGAGTCGCGTAGGTGTGGCGCGGGATAGGGTGGGGCGAGACACCTGGGGTTTTCACTACCTGAGATTCCATGGGCCAGACTTGCACCCTACAGTAGAATGGGTCGACAGCGCGATGAGTAGTATAAAAAGGGCACGCGATCTCCCTAGTCCTCCTAATGACGGTATAATGCGTGTTTCAACGGTTCGGAAGCCAGCAATATCATATCGGTTAATGTTTGGAATTGTGAATACATAAAATATTCTACATGTTAATGCTTTCGAGATTATTGGAGACTGTAGTCAATCCTGCGTCAAGTAAGCAGCCAGCTCTACCTACATAATCGGAATATTTTCGCTGTATTTGATCATCCAGGAATCTAACTGAGTGCCAGCTGATGCGGTAATTTTCCGTTTTCCTACGTCGGGCCTTCGCAATGTAGCCGACGCTTACATAACTTTTCTCGGGTAGGCTCGCAGAGTTATTATATCATTACATCTCTTTCATCCGGCCGCTTGAACTAGTCGGGGCCAGGGGCCGTGTGGTTATATAAACAACCCCAAAAAAGAAAAAATAGCAACTGAGAATCCCACGTAGCATTTTTGGATGTTTTGGGGTGGAGTGCATCCGGAATACAAGTCTGCAGGGATATGTAACGTCTTGTCAGATTATGGCGGTCTATGTTCCAGGCACCATTGCTGTTATCGTTTACTGCAGATATGCCTTGAGCAATGGTAAATTAGGTGTACTCCAAGTTTTACCAAACTGAAATTACTAGTAAAAACTTGACTATAAGAGTTGTCTATTTCCGTATAGGGTACCTCTTATTTGGTGGTGTTCGTCCTCTTCGTTCAGATGGTTGCCCGGCGTCATAGGCGAATAAGACCTTGAGTCCAAGCACAATTGATCCATAGTTTGTGCAGATATCTTTGAAATATTTTGGTGGAAGAATATTTCTGGATGAACCACGAACTGATAATCACACAAATCAACTCAACCCACTGCTAGGGACCGTTTGAACAACGTGATACGTAAGATCTTCATGATGTTCATATGATCAGTCAGAATCAAAGCGAGACTGATATACAACACTCAATATAACAACTTAGGAACGAATTTAGAAAACCGAATACAGATTAGTGAACATCCCGTGAAAGACGAATGACCTAGAACTACGCAAATTTATAAAAGACTGGCTGAAGGTGAACCTGGAGTTGGGATTTGACATTTGTCTTATAGTGCGACAGCAAACTGGGTGAACCTGGCGCTACGATCCCTCAATACGTTTTAATTATTTGCCATCTACGAACCAGGCAAATAGCGAACCACACTATATGTATGAGTTAAGCTTTATACGGCAATGTATTATAGTATTCAATATAATGGAAACACTTTTTTCATCGACAATGGTCATCTACTATTGTCGAGACTGATGCCCAGGCTTGAGTGAATATCATATTGCATAACCAATTTCGTATTGCATAGCTATTTCTCCTGCCTAAGAAAAGTGATATACGTCAATGGAAATCGATACAAAATCATACTTATTGCGCCTGACGGTAATTTGACTATATTATGGGCTTATATCACAGGCGGTCTGGCAGAAAACGACTGGTTATTGTTATCGAGGATCAGCTTTATTAGTCCCATGCACAGCAAGGCGTTAATACCTCCCTTGTGGGCGCATTCGTTACAAACCTCTAGGATGAGATATCGGCACATTGCGTGAACGATACACAGTACACTGTATTCATAATGTTATAAACAGACCAGTAGAATTAGGAATCCATATTGAACGGGTAGTCGTAACTGCATGTATCTATAATCCGCAAACCACGTGAACGTATTATCAATGGATGGATTATCTGGTCATTTTTTGGATATATATATATATATATATCATGTCAATAGTCCGAATGATTAAGGTTACTTCCTTAATTAAATTGCAACAAGAAAAATCGTCTCTGGTCGTCCATTTCGATATTTGAAGGCGGGATTGATTGATTAGCTACAGGTGTTAATATTTCCCACATTAAAACTGTCGGAATCTCTTTTGCTTAACCGAGTAGCATTCGCATACGAACGAGATGTCTCCCAAGAAGAGCCGCTTTAAAAAAACATACTAAAATGTATTTTTTTTATCGAGAACTGTTCCGCGTGCTGAGGATATATCTGAACAAACAAACCTCGTATCTACCAGCAATCTAAATGTTTGCTGCGCAGTGAACCTTTTGTGCTTCGGGAGGAATTGTAGTGTTTTGCTGTTGGTCGACCCACGAAAATGTCAAGAAGTGACAAAAATTCCAGCAGACAAGATTATTCCCGGGCACCGAAAATGTACGAAATCGGTGGATGTTTGCAGGATACGACACCAGACTGGAGAAATAATATACACGGCGGGAGGCAACCAGAGGGACCGGATAATAGTAGAGGTCAAGTAGGTAGACATTATATGACGGGCCCCAAGTATTCTGTTCACAAAGTGGATCGCGTTTCCCAGGGACGCTGTAACAATTATATTAACATCGACATGATGCGTAATACATTAACGGCTGAAACATGTGGCGAGGAATTGCGAAATATTGACGAGAGGACACGTCAAACTGATCAAAAGGGGAGAAATGTGAAGATGGCCGAAGAGGGGACGACTTTCGTGTTAACAGCCGCACGCCTCAAACCCGACTCTCAACAAAAGCTAACAATGAGCAATTTCCCAACTAAGCAAACGCACGAAGCATTTAATCCTGTGTTTCCAGATGACAAAGTCAAACTTGAAAATTCGTTGCCAGTATCGTTGGACTGGGAACAAAAGACTCCCTTCATGTTCACACAAGAGACAGAAATGCATCTTCAGTTTCATTCCGAGAGGTGTAATACACGTTCGGTAATCAGGACGTCATCGGCACCTCCACCTTCGATCGGAAAGAAACACAATTGCATCAAGTGTCAGATTCAAGGTAAGTAAAGTCTTTGTCATGTCAAATAGACACAGTCAGTGGAATATTGTTTACAGTGTAACAAGCATGACATTAAAGAACTTGCAACTAGTTGCAACCTTTAGAATTCGTGAAAAACAGTTGCCTACAAATGCGTTCGATTCTGTAATAGTCCAGAAGCCAAATAGGGATTTTTGTTCAAACATTACAGTGGTTTTTGACTGATTTCATATCTACATTTTATGTACACATAGAAAGTAAAGAGTGCACCTTGAAACATGTTGCTAATATGTGACCACAGGACAAAATAACTAATATGCTACAAATTTGAATAATTGCATTAATACCTAGATATTTTTTATTTTTTTTAAATCTTGCCACACTATATATCTCTGAGCAACGTTTTATCTGTAAATGTAAAAATATTCACGATGGCCCTCTGGTGAAGTCACACTGACGTCATTTTCCGGGAAAACTCATTTATTAGCTGAAGTTATGGACGGGTTTTTCGAATTGCTATTGATGCTTTTTTCTCTGCATAAGTTTGTCGCACGTTTATGCCACACGGGGAAAAATCTAGAAGAAAATATGTCCAAGATGCCATTTTTGTCACGCTCACATTTTCCCCATCTTGAATGTACACATGATGCTCTCCTTTGAGGTTTTTAAGAATAGACTCATAAATGCACAAAAAGACTTATAGACTCATTGATGCATAAATGCCTAAATCACCATACAAAGCTAGGCTCACAGCTGGTTCTCGAAGCTGCATCACCAACCTTCTTTCAACCCTGTTGACAAGGGCCCTTCAGGAGGTAAAAACATTTTGGGAAAGGTATTGCGCAACTATTTCAAAAAACTCTGGCGTTGAATGTATGTGGATATTGAAGAATTCAAAATGTCTTACGGAAGAACTTGATGCTAAAGGTGACATACTGTACAGACATGTATCCACATGGGATTTCTCGACTCTCAATACTACAATCCCTCATCAGGACTTTATTGGTCGCCTAAGTTCATTAATAGTATCTGAGTTAAAGAAAACTGATCGTAGATATATTAATGTCGGGAGCCATAAAGCATTCTTTAGCTCTACTATATACAAGAAATATCATTCATGGAATGTTTCCTTGTCTATAGAGTTGTTTGAATTTCTCATTAAAAATATCAATGTGAAATTTGGCAAAACAGTATATCAAGAGCATATAGGTATTTCAATGGGTACTAATTGTGCCCCCCGGTTGGCTGACCTATATCTGTTCTCTTATGAACATGACTATATGCAGGCTCTTTCAAAAACCGATCCATTCAAATCCCGTTCATTCTCATTCACCAAACGCTATATAGACGATCTTCTCGCTGTGGATAATCGTTATATAAATGACGCAGTGAAGGATATATATCCACCTTCGCTGGATTTGAAGGAAACTACAGATAGTCCTACAGACACGTAATATCTAGACCTATATCTCTATAAAAATGAAGCGGGCCTTCTCTCTCGTCGACTTTATGACAAAAGTGATGATTACAATTCGACATCGTAAATTATCCCTTTCTGGACAGTAATATTCCAGTGGGACCTGCATATGGCGTATACATATCTCGCCTAGTAGCATTTACTAGATCCTGTGTTAAATGTGACGATTTTAATAAACGTCACAAAACATTGATGCAGAAACTTATAAAACAGGGCTATAGAACCAAGCGCCTCCACTCAAAATTTCTCAAATTTGGCGATGCATATCGCATGCTGATAGCAAATTACGAGCGTAGCGTGAAATATCTATGGCGTTACGTTTCGTAACTTGTGCCTAATTCCGTTTAACCCGGGGCTAGGGGCCGTATGAACCCATATACTTCAAGATACTCATTGTGCACATATGAACTGTCACAATTAAAGCGTGACTGAGATACATCATTCTCTAGATGACGACTTTACAACGATTATTATGGATTAAGAAAACTGATCAGCGATACGGATTTGATATTTTTGGAACATCATGATGTCTTGCCGGCCATGGAAAACTGTTGACCGCTTCTCTCTTGCAGGAAACTAGCCTTATGTTTATGTATACTATGATTGTCTTTTTGAATTTGGTGCTAATACTGTTATATGGAATGTGAAATAGGTCTAGGATGAGAAGCTGCACCACCAACCTTCTTTCAACCCAGTTGACGAGGGCCCTTCAGGAGGTAAAAGCATTTTGGGAAAGGCATTGCGCAACTATTTCAAAAAACCCTGGCGTTGAATCTATGTGGATATTGAAGAACTCCAAATGTCTTACGGAATAACTTGATGCTAAAGGTCACGTACTGTACAGCTATGTATCCACATGAGATTGCTCGACTCTCTATACTACAATCCCTCATCAGGACTTTATTGTTCGCCTAAGTTCATTAATATTATCTGTGTTAAAGAAACTGATCGTAGATATATTAATATCGGGAGCCATAAAGCATTCTTTAGCTCTACTATATACAAGAAATATCATTCATGGAATGTTTCTTTGTCTATAGAGTTGTTTGAATTTCTCATTAAAAATATCTATGTGAAACTTGGCAACACAATATATCAACAGCATATAGATATTCCAATAGGTACTAATTGTGCACCCCGATTGGCTGACCTATATCTGTTCTCTTATGAACATGACTATTCCTACGAAGTAGGCTACAGATCGCAAATTATCCGGTAATGAGTGAGTGAGTGAGTCAGTCAGTCAGTCAGTCAGTCAGTCAGTCAGTCCATCCGAATCCTTTCGTCGGCAAAATAAAGGGAACCGTTGACATTAGAACCTTGATTTTTGGCATGAACGTGCATTAGGGCATTGTTACCAGCAAGTTCTGAGCTGACCGAATTCTGATGAAAATTTGATTTATAATTATTTTTTTATATTATTTATTGATGGCTCAGCGAGTGCACTGTCATGCCCATCGGGAACCCTTGGCTGTATGTTTCACTGTATATATAACACAGTACAAAATCTGGTGGGATATGCCATCCGTAATTGTTTTTATGAAATAGGAAATGCTAATTTTCCATCATTTGTTAGTGCATTTATCTACACTGCTATTACCAACTTGCCATCCTCAATACACACAATTCAGTATATTGTTATAGATATATGTAAACTGTGGCCTTTAACGTGTATCCTATTTCACATCCAAACATTTCATCACAGACCACATCAGGCTTCAAATTCAGGTCAAATTGCCCACTGGTGGTGAAATATCCTACATCAACCAATTAAGTCAGCCTGGTGCAATAACCAAGCAGAAGAAAGAAAGATGTGGTATCATCCTTCAGATTAGTCTGTGTGAGCAACAATGATAAAAGTTTACTGAGGGTGAAACAAAGCCATCCTGCAAGCCACCCAAGGAATTTATCAGCTTGTGTTGGGACATTTTGTTGGTATCATGTAAGCTGTTTAGTAGTTTACTCATTCAAATCTCCATACCATATTTTCTGTTATTCAACAGACAAATTTCTTTACTGGTTTTAATTGTTTAAGTTTTACTGGGTTTCAACTGCTACAGATAGTAACACAGTACTGATACTGTAGAAATGGGTCTCAAAACTAACAGCTGGTGAACTATTTGGTATTGCTGTTGCGTGCATCAAGTGTATGGAAACATGATATATGCACCCAGAGCCCCGATCTACAGCTGTATAAAACTCAACATCTGGCATTGACGGCATGTTTAAAGGGTCTTAATTTATTTTCTTTGGATAGAATTTAACTAGATAAAGTAACTTTGATCATGATGTGAAAATATGAGCACATACTTTGAGTTTTTTTGTACCTCTTGAATATTGACTATATATCACACTGGGATATAATTTAAACAAGAAATTACATGTGTAAACAAAATATGTCTAAATTTTTCTTGTCATTTCAAATCTTGATCCATTTTGATTCCTTGGTTAGGGGATACAGAATCACTGCCACGGAGTGTGTTAGAGTGTCACAGCAATGTAATTCCGATTCACACAACGAAGCTGAGGTGGTTTAATGTTTATCAATGAAGAAAATCACCGATCAACCGTCATAGAATATAATGTGAAACAAGAAAACCGGAATAGTACATTCATCAGATTGCCGATACCCAAAATGTGTTTTCTCGTATATCTAGATAACAACGTGATGTAGAGACGCTATTTATTCGTCTTTGTACCGGTTATGCTCAGGAGAATGACATAGAATCATTATTATCTTGTGCAGAGAAGGTGTTGGTCTTGAGTTGAATTACCGTAAACTACATAAATGCTACCTTTCTACTATAGTACTATATATAAAACTTTGTTGTATTGTTGGAAAAATAATACGATTCAAAAAGTTGTTTTGATCCTGGACAAGGGCACTGAAAACCATTAAAGAGAGATGTAAATGTATTTTCACACGTAAAGCTTGAAATCTACTGAACCTGTTATTATTCAATCTGTTTCCTTTAGTTAAAAAAATGTAAAATTAAATCGGCGATCGTTATTTATTTTTGGAATGAAGGCGCATTAGGAGACTGTTACCAACAAGTTCTGAGCTGACCTACTTTTGATGAAAATTTCTGGTGATTTTTGATGAAAATTACTGGCGATTCTGACTTGGGTAGTGCCCATCTTAATATAGGCAGGATTTCAACTGGGGGTGGGGATTTCCAAGAGTTCAGTTCGCGTTCGAGTCCTAATGCCTACTCTACTTCGTAGGTCCTGTGACGTTAGTCACACTGCTCATGTATGCAGGAAGCTTTCAAAAACCGATCCATTCAAATCCCGTTCCTTCTCATTCGCCAAACGCTATACAGGCGATCTTCTCACTGTGGATAATCGTTATATAAATGACGCAGTGAAGGATATATATCCACCTTCACTGGGTTTGAAGGAACCTACAGATAGCCCTACAGGCTCGTCATATTTAGACCTATATCTCTCGTCGACTTTATGACAAAAGTGATGATTACAATTTCGACATCGTAAACTATCCCTTTCTGGACAGCAATATTCCAGTGGGACCTGCATACGGCGTATACATATCTCGCGTAGTAGCATTTACTAGATCCTGTGTTAAATGTGACGATTTTAATCAACGTCACAAACCATTGTTGCAGAAACTTATAAAACAGGGCGATACCACCATGTACCTCCACTCAAAATTTCTCAAATTTTTCGATACATATCGCATGTTGATAGCAAAATACGAGAGTAGCGTGCAAGATCAATGGCATTACGTTTCGTAACTTGTGCCTAATTCTGCTTAACCCGGTGCTAGGGGTCGTATGAACCCATGTACTTCAAAATCCTCATGGTGCTCATATGAACTGCCGCAATCAAAGCGTGACTGAGATACATAATTCGCTAGATGACGACTTCACAAAGAATATTATGGATTAAGAATACTGATCAGCGATACGGATTTGATATATAGAGGAAATCATGTCAGTCAACTACGGAAATATCATGCATATACTGGTACATGACCAGCAGATAGTCCACACATATTATTTAATGCAGATGTCATTAACTAGCAAAACGAAACGCCTATTTTGTTGACTGGGTTGGATGACCTACCGGCACAGGCCTACATAATTTACCCCAGCGCTTCAATTCCCAACAGTTGTTAGTAATGAATGTTCTGGAGATTGACTACTTCTAGGAATATGATGAAATTATTTTCACAAATACTTATGGATAGACCGGTCAACTTTTGTTATATATTTTCACTTGCAGGACACGGACGAAGAAATCTACACATCTGCAATAATGCTTACTTTAAATTAAATTCGGTGAAATATTGACCCACATAATGGACGACATATAAGCGCTAGCTAAAACATACCTTATCTTCATAATGTTGCCTTATTTGTAACATCCGAAACAGTTTGGATAGTGGAATATTATGGAATGTGTTGCCGGCCATTGAAAACTGTTGACCGCTTCTCTCTTGCAGGAAACTAGCCTATGTTTATGTATACTATGATTGTCTTTTTGAAGCTGTTGCTTATACTGTTATATGGAATGTTAAATAGGTCTTTGGATTATGAACGCGGATATTCTTTAATGGACGACGGTTGAATTATGAATGACGGACCAGACGCTTGTAATCAAAATAACCGCGATGTGATAATCTATGAATTCTGAAGAGGTAAGCTCTCAGCATTTTTTTATTTCAAAGCACCAGATGCAAGTCGATAAAGGGGCAGATTTCTCCGCCTCTCTTGCTCCAGATCACTTATTCCGGAATTTCGTCTTCATTTGGTATTATTTTAGTTCCGTTTATAGTTCCATGCATTAAGACATCTCGAGAAGATTGACCAAACGGCTTGTTGTCGAGTCTACCACAGTACTAAGCTCTGTTTCAAGACGGAAATATCAGTTGTTACACATCACTACTTGTTCGTGTTTATAACATAGAAATGAATGGATTTGGAACTGCAAGTAATATGAACAAAAATTATTGCTTATGTGCAAAGGAAATATATGCGACTTTTATCTCTGTTGAAGAAACTTTAAGTGAAGGCAATACCTGCGGTTTGTCAAATCGTCTCAGAGAGTACATCAGGGATCCGGGGTGAGTAGGGGTTGCCATAATAGAGTGTGTGCGGCTCACACCATTGTTGTGGTAATTGGTGTTATTTAGTTACCTTCAAACCCCAATACAGTGCCGTAAATACCCATCCAATTACGTGAGCAGTTATTTTGTAGCATATTTGTATAATCCGATGATCAAGTGTAAATTTGAAACGGTGGCCATATGAAATTTGCCAGTTGTTTAATATGTTTGTGATGACTGCTGGCTACTGAATGTCGGATTGGATTCTTGTATACACGAATTGCCGGTCATCTGAAAGTGGCAAAAAGAAGAGTTATTGCCCCTTTTTCAGGAGCAGGATGCGGATACAGCAATGCCTTCAACATGGACCTCGGAGAAAATCACCCTCATAAGTTTGTTTATAGACAGTGTCAGAAGCTGACAGGGACCTGGAATATCACTGAACCTTCCTAGAATGAAAGAAATCTGAAGAAATCATGTAAAAAATCCTTTGAAATAACTTTTGTCAGCAATTTTCGGTTCGGGCCTATATTTACAGCATGCGTGAGGCGAAAGTTTTCCTCGTGGTTCCCATTGCACCATGGGAAGGAAACATCGCGGCTTTTGCTGTTTTTAGACGACCGGCAAGGTGTGTATTCAAGTATTGTGTGCCAGCTGACAGGGACATGGAATATCACTGAACCTTTCTAGAGTGAAAGAAGTCTGAAGAAATCATGTAAAAAATCTTTTGAAATAACTTTTGTCAGCAATTTTCGGTTCGGGCCTATACTTACAGCATGCGCGAGGCGAAAGTTTACTCGTGGTTCCCATTGCACCATGGGAAGGAAACATGGCGGTTTTTGCTATTTTTAGACAACCGGCTAGGTGTGTATTCAAGTATTGTGTGCCATTGTTTAATGAAAATGGTCCCTAGTTGGTTTATGTGTAAACCTCATGCCCGGTGTCGCGGCGCTCCTTTAATTTTGACGCTTTAATGTACTTTCCCTCTTTTAACAAATGATTGCACTCGACGTCCTGACGTAAACAGACGTGGCAGATTTCCGCAGTCCAGTATGTAGGCAGATGGTTTGAACTCTATTTTTTCTCTTATCACTACGCACACAGAAGAAAAACGAATGATATTCATCACGCAGATAGCGCGTGACAGAGACGGTCTGGAAAATTAATAATGGATTACTTTCTCTGATATAATTCCTTTTCAGATACAGAGAATAAATTGATAGGAAACTGTGTTTATGACCGTTCGTGTTCACGATAACATTTAACCCCATTCGTGTCACTGATATCCATCTGTACGGTGCAGATTATCTTGTTCATCCGCAGGTCCTTCGGCTTACTATTAATAGTAGATTTGATCGACTTTAGATAAGCAGACAAACGATCAAAGATAGTAAATCTCACTGAAACCTTCCCTGACATACTCAACCACTTGACCAGCACTAAACTGGAGCGATATGCAAGAGGTGAGAAAAATTGACGACGTCTGACGACTGAAAAGCAACCATATGACTCCACAGGAACACCGACACCTAAAATACAGTCCGGTGGATACGGTAGATGCTGAGACGTAGTTTCTCAGCCGCGTTTTTTTTGCAGGTGTTCATGTGGAGATTAAGAAGTATTTACACGGCCTCTAGCACCGGATTAAGCGGAATTAGATACGCTAGCTCGGGAGCTGTCATGACAGATCAGCTCAAACAACTCATCTGATGATAATGAATGAGCATCCGTCCAAGTCATCCATCCAAACCCCAAGTTAAATAGCGATGATGTAACCTCAGATCTGTCAATCTAACCCTCACGTTTGATCATGTAACTTGGAGATATATTTCTCTATATATTGTAAATATTTTCGTGATATGGCAAATACTACAACTTATATCACACTAGTGCAGAAGATTTTTCACGTTTTTTTGTTTTTAGATGATTGCTGCAAGGTTTTATAATTTCAATCGATGAACATTGTGGCTGAAACCGTTTTGTGGCGAATTTGGCAATACTGATCAGAGAGTATATCCTAATATACGTGTCATTGACCAACTAATAGGTCAAGCTGTCTCGTGCCGACTCACTCGGAATGCCCTACCAGTTTCTGCAAATGGTTTTGATTTATGATGGTCTCATTTAATTCCCACAGAGGAGTGTTCCTCTTTTTCATGAATATCTTTTAATGATTCCATGCTGATATATTTAATCAGATGTAACCACTTGCGATATTTCAAATATATCTATACATTCTGAACGATTCAAGTTATTATTTTCAAGAATTAGAAAGGATACTTCTCGTAACTGTCAGAAGCATTTCATGTTATTCATTGTTTGGGCAATCACGACAATTCGTTCATTATCAGTGTGAGCTTTCAATGACCATCCTTGAACCTCCCCAATTGTGACGGTAAAATAGTTGATTTGTTCGTCTCAATTAGGAACCTTTCAATCAATTTTCCTTGAATTTTACACACTGAAATATCAGCCTCGAAAGCATTCCGACGACTATAGCATATGTTGGTGTTTTTGAGGAGCGAATTTTTTAGCGTGTAGCAAAAATGTTACACCTCAAACCGAAATTATTTTTTTATACAATATAATGGGACGGTTGTTTATTTGAAAGAACATATCTCCATTGGTATGCAGTTGCTCAAAAATTATTTTTCTGGTGTATACTCTATGTGTCGCATTTTGATTGTTAGTGATTTTTCATTGAGAAAAAAAATAACACGTGAATGAACCTCAGTCTCGGCTTGGGTGGAATAAGACACAAGCCTCACATTCGGACCCGAGAATACGGTAGATTCTCGGACGTTGCCTTGGTATCTCAGCCACGCTTTTATACACTAGTTCGGCAGCTGTGATGGCATATCACCTCAAACAAAGAACCCATCTTCTGTTAATGGATGATCACCGATGGCGTCTAAATGTCGGAACTTATGGTATATGAACGATGTGAATCTGAATATTATGTTATATTCTGGCACTGACACAGTTACCCTGAGAGATCCCGCAACAATACGTGATACGTCGCTTGAGCACACGGCAAGAAAAACTCGATTCACAAACTCGTGAATTAAGTTGCTTACGTTGGGAAACTCAGTCTGTAATATTAATATTTTAATATTGCAAGGATATTTCCTCCGGTTACCTATTTTTTCTATATTCCGCAGTCAATTTAATTATGTTTCTTTGACTGAACCGTATAAGATGCCTGTAGCATAATATTGATTCCAACCTGGATGTTCTAAGTGAAAGAACAGGATCATACGATACGATAAGGTCAACATCAATCATGCAGGTGAACTTCCGTATTCTCCGGTCAAAATGTTATCGAGTATAGATATTTACATGATATGAGACTTCGATGAATAGATTGCATTGCACGAAATATATATTATATGCTGATTATGCTCCGAAATGTATTGAAGACATATCTTGATTAATCGGTGTTCCTTATAATGTGTTTGTACGTTTATACTTTTGTCAGATGCAACTCTAATAAGGTATCCTTCGTCTATAGGTAGTCTCCGAATCAATAATCCAAGAACACTTTTCCTGAATACCTGAATACCTCTGATTTGAGCACTAAGTCATAGACTTATAAGCTCCTCCAGCGTGAACTTACTTCCTTCCGCTTCCGGCTACCACATATTTTTGAAGGAGTTAACAAAATTTGTAGATTCTTGGGTCGAGCTTCAGTAGTACAAATAATGTCAGGATCATATAGTTCAATACGGGTCAGTAATTCGTTTTTCTTGTTTAGAAGGCTGTCAGCATTAGTGTACATAACTTACAGAGAGGATGTTAGCGTAACATTTCCAGCATGAATGTCCTCTGGGAATGGTAACGGATCAATAACAGGTGACGGTAACGTATTTAGAGATAACGTTTCTACATGTCAACAGCACTGGAGTTCTGTCGTTGGAGTAACCTATCTACAGTATGTACATTAACAAGTTGATCAAGACTTATTCTGCACCACTACTTTCCCACCTCTGATCTGGACCTTCTCCCCGGCCTCCCTCCTGGCTCGTAGTTCCTGTCTCAGGTGATAATTCTTCTCCCTCTCCTTCCGGGTTAGATCAGGCACTATGTAAATATTCCTGTGAGAAGGAGTCCGACTGTTCCGTAATTGTTTGGCATTGTTCAATACTTTCCTCCTGAAAGCAGAATTATGAAAAGTAACTTTCAGTAGTCTCGACTTGTCTTCTTGTATAGGTCCGATACGTTCTATGGAGACAATCTCGGCTTTGATCGTGTCTGATTCTTCCCCAGAGGTCTCACTCACTAGGTTAATCACCAATTCCATATCTATTTGTTTGGTTCTTAGTGAATCTCTGCTGTTACCCCTCTCTTCTAGGCCCTGAATGATAAGATTGCTCTTCTTGAGCTCACGTTGTCTCGACTCTTCAACTGCATCATCTACAAGTTTCTCGATATCACTAGAGTCAACACTCGTCGACATCTCTTGTGTGTGAATTCGACCGTTAATTTGACTCAGCTGATCCTTCAGTTGAGTGATGTCCTGCTCCATAACCCTCTGCCTCGCCTCCATTAAAGTGTTTTTTTCCAGAATGTTCTTAACGCCAGGTAGAGCCCTCTTGCAGCCTGAGCAGAACCACATGAATGAGTTCAGATGGTCTTCCTTACTGTCGTTCAGATAATCGTACAGACCAGCCGATAATTTCGTACACTTTATGCAGTACCAGCCATGGCAAAAATCACAGGCCATAGCCTTGTCCTTTTTGGCCAATTTTAATGCGGCACTCGCAACAATTAGAGTCGTCAGAATCATCCGTCACCGCTGCAGTTTTCCTCCGTGACCGGGTACCCGCCATTTTGAATTCTCGTGACAACACAACAACAAAGGCAGTACGGACGGGATTTTTCAGATTATCCTGCCGGATTACGTCGTAACTCGTTAATTAAAGACTGGGGATCTAAATCCGCAACAGAAAATCAATATTAGCAACAGAAAATATTACAATGTAGGAAAGAAAAACTCAAAAACACTCAAACTGATCGCTTATGTCAAGCAGCTGAAAAAAGCGTGCGGCCAGGCCGGAAGCGGAAGTTCAACCAAAACACTTTTCGGTACGGCTCTATTAGAACCAGGAACATAATTTGAAAGCGAAATGCAGGTTTTTGTTTTGAGAGAGAAGATGAAGAAAGAGAGAGGATCGGTCAACTGTGTTCAGTTATGTTCTCGGTGATTGTGAACTCGTTGAATTCTGACCATGATGAAGAAATATGTTCAAATCAAATCAATATTTATTTGAAGTCAGGGGTACATATATGTCGGGGGTACATATAACAATATATGAATTCGGCCGTTAATTTGACTCAGCTGATCCTTCAGTTGAGTGATGTCCTGCTCCATAACCCTCTGTCTCGCCTCCATTAAAGTGATTTTTCCAGAATGTTCTTAACGCCAGGTAGAGCCCTCTTGCAGCCTGAGCAGAACCACATGAATGAGTCCAGATGGTCTTCCTTACTGTCGTTCAGATAATCGTACGGACCAGCCGATGATTTCGTACACTTTAGGCAGTACCACCCATGGCAAAAATCACAGGCCATAGCCTTGTCCTTTTGGCCAATTTTAATGCGGCACTCGATGAGTCGTCAGAATCATCCGTCACCGCTGCAGTTTTCCTCCGTGACCGGGTCCCCGCCATTTTGAATTCTCGTGACAACACAACAACAAAGGCAGTACGGATGAGATTTTTCAGATTATCCTGCCGGATTACGTCGTAACTCGTTAATTAAAGACTGGGGATCTAAATCCGCAACAGAAAATCAATATTAGCAACTGAAAATATTACAATGTAGGAAAAAAACCCTCAAAAACACTCAAACTGATCGCTTATGTCAACCAGTTGAAAAAAGCGTTCGGCCAGGCCGCAAGCGGAAGTTCAACCAAAACACTTTTCGGTACGGCTCTATTAGAACCAGGAACATAATTTGATAAGCGAAATGCAGGTTTTTGTTTTGAGAGAGAAGATCGGTCAACTGTGTTCAGTTATGTTCTCGGTGATTGTGAACTCGTTGAATTCTGACCATGATGAAGAAATATGTTCAAATCAAATCAAATCAATATTTATTTGAAGTCGGGGGTACATATAACAATAGCTCTGATGAGCTATTTTTCCGACTGAGGTGTTAATATGTTGAAGGAATATGAATGTACATAAAATAGAAACATGTTATCCACATGAATCTGGAAGGTCTTTGTGACTTTGTCACACTTTTGCTAACCTTAAGCGGAAGAGACACAAAATGTAGCGACCCTACGATCATCGTACTTTGCTACGAATGTATACATTTAATCGTTTAAGCGATTGCGTTTCGGTGTATAGCCTCGACACATCATTTGATACACTAATGATTTATGACGACGATTGAAATCGTCCCATTCTCACAGGGACCAATAAATGTCACTTGGCGAGATTATCAGAAAAATATCTACTACATCTACAATAAAGCGTGGCTGGAATACAAATCATCACATGGATCGATTTTTGTTTATTGGTGATGTTTATAGATAAGCCCTCAGAATACGGGGGTTGTGGGGTCATACGACCTCTTTTCAGTACTCCGGCATCCTTTTCCACAACCGTTATATGTTGCTTTTGATCTACTGATTATATATGGGCCAATGCTTCAACACCCTAGAAAAACCATACATACCAAGAGGGCTTTTTGAGAAGAATAACATCGCACTTGAGTTGTTGGAAGTGGAGCACGAAATGGATATGTGGTATTTGCATAGGAAAAACTATTTTTGTGTTACGGTAATGAAGCCAATGTTTCAATACCTCAAGGCAAACATTTTGTATGACGTCGCCCCAAGATGGGATATTTTCATTAACTAAATCACACATGGAATTGTTGCGTTTGAAGCATAAAACTTATATGTGATATTTACATCGGAAAAACTCATTTGTGTGTGACGCTAACAAAGTTGATTTCTGTTTCAATTCCAGAACCTACAAAATCAATGTTTTCTTGACGTCTACACACTGAAATATCAGCCTCGAAAACAATGGGGTTGTCAATGCATAAAATTATGTTAGAGACATTTATAGGGAAGGGTTTTTTTCTCGTCGGAAAATTATGACTCCGGTGTAGCACAGTGCGACAGAAACACCTCGTGAAGGACGGATAGTGTTGTCCCAAATGATAAATAAAAAGCTGAAAATTTTCGTTGCTTCGCTTCATCTGCCAAATAAGTTGCAGTTTTGCTCATTTAACTCCCAGATTTATAATATGTGGTCATATAGATGGAGAATATACGCGTTGTCATTTCTGTGCTCTTCGTACAACAAAACTTACCGAGGCTGGCACTCTCATGGGCAAAGTGATTTGGCTGGGTCTTTTTGTTCCTTATTTCGTAGGTCTTCGATCACCCCCTCTCTCCGTTTGAGTCCAGAGCCACGAAACCCATCATTGCATCTTCAGTGTTTGACTGTTACGGCAAATCGTTATCCAGGTACTGAAATAAATGTTTATATTGAGGGAACACCCTGGTATATTTGTTGTGCACTGATCTACCGCTGTGAAGTTTTCCATACAGAACCCCGAGCTTATTAAAGCGGTTTTACACGGTATCAGTAAATGAGTACACAAACAATTCAAACAAAACAAAGGTTGTAAATTCTATCCTAACCAGAGCATATGTTGATGTGCAAGTACGATATCCGACATTCCATAATCAGCTGTCGGCCATAAAAGAATTTCCGCGTCAATAATTTCGTATGACAGCACAAATTCCAAATCCGTATGAAATCAAAAATGACAAAGAGAGAGAGAGAATTAAAGTTTAACGTCGCGTTCAGCAATATTCCAGCTACACAGAGACGACCAAACAAAATTCTAAGTATTCAAACAAAAGTTAATACCCCAGCAACCCAGAAGCAATCAACACAACACATTGAAAACATGTACATACATTGAAATTTATACATCAAACCGATTTCTCTCAAATAACCTAAAATACAAAGCCAAATTTCCACATGTTGGTACCGTGTGGTGACTAAATGGTAACCGCAAGAAAGGGCCTGGAACGGTACACCTCGGTACAGTACCATTCAGTACTGACCCGTATCTACACAGTATCATTCAGTAACTGGTCAGTACTGATTGGATACCGTACATTACAACAAGAAATCGGACTGAATAGTACTGCATGGTAGCTGAACAGTGACAAACCTGATACTGTGCAGTATATTGGTCAGTTACCTCTTGGAACCAGGCTGTTGCTAACTGGCATGTACTGCTCAGTTGAGTGCAGTGCAGTTCTACCACACAAGAACTGTTTAGTCACAGCTCAGTACCTACATGTATGGAGGACCTTTCCGTGCATTACCGTTCAGTATTGTACAGTTCAGTACATGTCTGTGAAAAATTACCTGTGTACAATCTTCTTTTACCCGACTAAAAAGATCTTCTAAAGTAGCTGCTCGAAAAACAAAATGTATTACAATCTTAAAATTGTAGCAAATACTGCTGCGGACTAAATTTTTGCCGTATATGTAACATATATTTGGAAGACAGGCAAAGTACTGAATGTTAGGAAAGGTAACAGTGGCGATTTGGTCTTTCTCGATATTTCCCAGCGAAAAGTTCACACATTGAAAAAATATATATATATAAAATTGTCGAAACGTGATTCTCCCGAAGATATGAAATTCGGCAATGTGATTAATAGGGGAAAAGTCCAATTTTATTTCTTTTATTTTATGATATTCCGCAGTTGATTGTAATTAATCTTTGAGATAGGAGCTTGAAAAAAGTCGATAAATGGATGTCGGTATACTGAAAAGAAGTCATATTTCATATGCTACTGATTGTTCGTCTGTTTGACACCGAATCAGTAGTCAAATAGATGTCAGCGGTGAGTGGGAACGCGGAACCACCGCTTAGGCGATTTTAGACCCCATTCTCATATGATATACCGCGCGAGACGCTGTTGCTTAAAAACAGACCAGTAATGCTGCAGATTATGGAACAGAAGTTTAAAACTGTATCTCACAACATGAGATCAACATATGAACTACGATTTGTCAACGAGTCTTCCCATAAAAAGACGTTTTTCGTTTTCCCCTTGTCAAACGATGATTGATCTATCGCCAGCCGTCGTCCATGAAGCATTTCTGCGTTCACACTCAAAACCGCTCAGGTACAAGGTACGATTGGTACCAACAACCCAACAGGTATGAAAAACAAGTATATGAATGCTAGTTTCCTACAAGAGAAAATCGACTGACAGATTTCAGTCAGAAAAAGGATGGTCCTATAGCCAAATCCGTATCACTGATCAGCTTTCTTTACTGCAAATGAACGAGCAAGTTTTCGAAAAATGAAAATATTATTTCGTGAGGTGGGGTAATTAATCTCGATGGAACTGACTTGCACGTGAAATCCATATGCCTGAGAACAAAAGCAAAAACTTACAGAAAATGTCTGCCAATTTTATTTTTTTTTGACCGAAATTACGATCGAGCTCTGTATGAAACCACCTGCCAATCATATATCAGATAGACGTTGTTCATCAGCATGCAGGCAGTCATATGTAGTTATGTGTATATAAAAATGATTTGTTATGAACGGAAAAGTAAGAGCGCTCATTACGTTGAATGAAAAATAATGATCGCGGCTGTCTCTGCAGCAAAGAATAATAACATTGTTAATTGGAATACACAAAACAGTTACAACGTTTTACAGCAAGTAATTACAAATAAATTACTATGGGAGGACAGAACGACGCTACAATATCGTAATTGATGATGAAAACAATAAAATAATAATAAAATGAACACAGATAAGTTTCTTCTTGATACGTGGTAATGAATTTCAAAAATGAATTTGTCAACAAGAGATTGATATCACAAAAGTCCGCATTCTTACAAACAAAACGTTCCCAGTGTCGTAGTGAGTGTATTTGACACTGTTAGTTTTCATTTCTCTCATATATCCGGCTCATTATCCATCTGTTGTATCAGTTGAATTTGATAGATACTGCATCTAAGGATGTATTTCCAGGCGTTCATATAGGTGGAAAGCACTGGGTCTAGACATACTGTTGTTCAATACGTGGCTATTGCATAAATTAAGCAAGAACCTTGGACACACAGTGAGGATGTCCGATAAATGTGGTTTCCTGATTTCGTTTATGTCTGTGAGCAAGGAGAGAGAGAGAGAGAGAGAGAGAGAGAGAGAGAATTAAGGTTTAGTGATGTCTATGGGCAAAAACAGATATATTCATATTAAGGATTTTTTACATTCGCAATGATCTTCCCTACAGGCAGTCGCAGTCGAGTGAACGCAACATTAAAAGGGTGGTGTAAAACGATTCCGCTGTACTGACAAGAATGTAATATAATAGAAATATTTTACGGAATGCATATTTCTAAGAATCAAAAATGATCCCCGTGATGATTTGTATCACATCACGCTTTTACTGAAGCTATTATTCTGGACATCTTGAATGACAACACCTTCCCTAGCACCGGCTTGAGCAGAAATACAAACAAATATTTCAGAGCTATGATGTAATAGCCCTTTCAGATCATCTGTTAGAAATAAAGATCTAATTGGTCGCCAGAGAGAAAACACAGCCCAAATAGAATATATAATACAAGTTCGTATTCAGAACAAATACGTTTGAGGTCACGTGCCGGCCAAGTGCTTCATTCTCCACCATGTACACAAGTCACAAAACTACAATCACAAGCGTCGGGGACGAAAAGTTCACCAGAAGAATCCCACCATTAAAAGGGTGGTGAAAAAACGATGCAGGATACTGACAAGACATAAAATGGCCCACAGACAAATATACTGACTGCATCATATTTTGACATTAAACTGACTTTGAATTTTTGGGTCTCTAAGTTCAATGATAATTTACAGAATTGGTACAAAGGGGCAGGCACCCATCTAGTTAACGTATATACAATATATACCCATGGTATATTCCCATGGTATCTCATTTGACATGATGTGTTCCATGGACAGACATGGCATTGTCTGTATTTATACAGAATTAAAAGCGCATCATGGTATTGCCAATGCGGTAGTGACAGAACTGACAAGCTGATTGAAAAGCGGATTTTTTTTCCAATGACCGGGGAACTTCAATCTACTCTTCTGTTTTAAGTCCTTTATGGAGCATTTTAGAAGTTGGTTTGAAAACATTGTTAGTTACCCCAGAGAAACGTCACCAGCTGGTAAATAAAACAAAGTCGTTATACATAATAATTCGTTTGTTTACTCTTCTGTTATTTTGACGCGACTTCGGCTAATGTTATCAACTCTGTACTAAACAGAACTTCAACTTCTCAAGTGAAGAAATTAGCAAAACCCACTTTTCAATTTATAGTTATATGGCTGGCCTTATTTTGAAAAATACTAACGTTTTACCGTTTGGATAATAAACAGAGGTGAATGAAGTATACTTATATATGTATTTAACATAGCTAAAGGTATAAAGGAACTAAATCATCTGTGTCCCTGTGCAAAGGTCACCCAAAGAGATATTATGATAAAAGCATAACCCGGTTCGGCATTTGTCAATATGTGAAGACCGGTCTGCTATTTGGAAAATAGGGGGAAAAGGTCTCTAATTTCAAAGTATCCTTCTGTGCGAGATTGTGCGATGACACAAAGTCGGGGTTTAACTATGATATGGATAAACTGCTGACACGAACTCAGCTCAACAAAGTTGCTTCGTTTGGTTGAAATGTGGGTACTTAACCCGCATGGGGATAGGATGTATATTTCGTTCTTTTATACCTAAAACTTGAAATGCTTGTTTGAAAATGCTTGAAATATTGTTCTCTAGATTGTATCATTAAAGTTGCGTACGCTAGGCTCATTACATCAATAACATGGAGAGTTAGGGGGAAATAGAAGTGCAAAGATTAAATGCTAAATATTAGATCGCTGAAAGTATAGCTGGTCTCAAGTGTATCACAAGAAATATGATATTCGTCCCAAGCGGGTTTTTAATATCATATCAATTTTTGAAGTACTCTCTAGACATGCTAGATCTATTGTATATACTAATGTACAAAAGAATTTGACATTCTCGATCCTCGCCCACACTCTGGGATCTGCCACGGACACCATACATACGTGCAATACATCGTTCACTGACGGCATATACACTGCACATGTTACAGTATGTAAATATACATTCCATGTGTCCGGCCCCAGTAGGCGTTAAATGTCTTTTCTCGGCTTAATTGCACTCTAACCGAACAAATAACAAAAATTCGACATGGCAGCCCTTTCTGAAGAGTATTGTATTCTTGCTGCCAAATTATGTGTAATCGTAACTTGATCCTTTCTTTGGATAGACCATCGAGATTGATACTAACGAAACGTAAATGGGTTGGTACTGCGAACAAAATAAATTGACTTCATACCGAGTGTCCCGTTTTTACTGGAGTCTTTACTTGATATGCATGGTTTCTGCGATGAATGTAGAACCCAAAAATATACATGATTCAACATTTCAACGTTATTTGCCCTTGTTGATTATTTGCAGATCCTCGAATTCCATGCACAGTAAAAACAGTTTTCTTGGACTTGTGCTTAACTAAGTTTAGTTTTGAATATTCTATGAGAAATTCTAATTTCGCACTCTATAGTACAGCAATTCCAAACAACCGTTTTATATATGTATATTTAAAAAAAGTTTGAAGAAGTGGCTGCTTCAAATTATGGTAAAGTCTATTATTTTTTCTGGCATCGTATAATTGTTGAATTTTCTAAATTAAGGACATTCTTAAGGCGGAAGCCACGCAAGAAATTATCTCTCAAAATATAAGAAAATGATAGAATATATTTATTGTCTCCCACTTTTCCAGTTTTCTTGAATAAGACGAAACTAACGTTTACACCTGTTAGAAAAAAATCAGAGGATTTGATAATATTTAAGAGCTGCCAATATTGAAAAGGTTCTTCAAACCCTTCCTCTTTCATGTAGCTACACTAACTTGTCAGTTGTTGGGAACCGTTGTGTTATAAAACAGCAAAATGTGATTTCTTACTTTAGAAATTTTAAGAATCTCAAAGTAAACTGTTACTGTTCGTAGGAAACTGTATTTACTGATAATGGCCTGAAACGATCCTTCTGGAAAACTCGGTCCCATTCCAGATACTATAATTGGGAGAACAAGAGATGCTGCAGTTCGATAAATTCGACGTCAATCAGCAGTTGAACCTCCAAGTTTTCTCATCAAACTGACGCGCTTACAAAGTAAAGTGACTATCATGATATTCCTGATACGAGACAAAGAATCAAGATCTTCTGCTCAAATTAAACAAACATAAAATGAACAAACGCCCAGTTTCTTGGAATGAAGAAGCAGTCAGCCGTTTTCAACAAGATATCGCTTTGCTCCCGTCGTGAAATAATTATTGCTGACAAATATTCTTCTGTATCATCTAGTCACACAGCTTGATTCTAGTCGCTCATCTGATGCCCTTGACCTTGCAGATATTGTCGTACATGGTGCTCATAGAATCCCGTAATTGAACCGAATCAGATACGAGTTACAAAGTATTGCGCCAAAAACACTGTACGCTTAGCTCGTATATTTGGTCTTGAACAGGTGATGAACAGGTACAATGAAAGCGTACCTGAGATACAACACATATCACGAATCGTTAGATTCCTGGTATGTGCTTGAGAATAGGATAACCGGAAGACTATACTGTGAAGCCATGTGACTATGTCAGTATGTCGGCACCTCTTCCCATTTCCCTTATATGTGTTGTAATTTCCATTATTGAGGTGGAAAGTCTTTTATGGGCGACGGTTGAATATTGAATGTCGGATCTGACGCTTGTATTTGTTGTCTGTGTCGTCTCTATAAACCGATTCATTAACCTGTGCATGGAGGAGCTTAATTTCTTCACCGCGAACCATTACTTGCATAATTTGTTAGGTGATGCCGATTTATTAAGTCTTTCATAAGATCTCACTATCACCAATATGTAGCGATACGGAATTGATATTTTGGAACATCATGATGTCTTGTCGGTATCATTGAAAACTGTTGACCGCTTCTCTCTTGCAGGAAACTAGCCTATGTTTATGTATACTATGATTGTCTTTTTGAATTTGGTGCGAATACTGTTATATGGAATAGGTCTTTGGATTATGGAGGCGGATATTCTTTAATGGTCGACGGCTGAATTATGAATGACGGACCAGACGATTGTAATGCATAGAGGTCCTCTAATTCATAAATGAGTAAATGGGAATATAAATAATCCCCAACCTAAGTCAGAAACACTACTTTCACAGTCGGTCACCGACTTTCCAAGATTATCATCTTGTGTTGCGATATCTCAGATCGCGGTCTGTCGATCGTATTGTGGTGCTTCATGTGTGTAAACTTGGGAATTACAAGCGTCTGGTCCGTCATTCATAATTCAGCCGTCGTCCATTAGAGAATATCCGCGTCCATAATCCTAAGACTTATTCCATATTCCATATAACAGTATTAGCACCAAATTCAAAAAGACAATCATAGTACACATAAACATAGGCTGTTTCCTGCAAGAGAGAAGAGGTCAACAGTTTTCAGTGATGACGGCAAGACATCATGATGTTCCAAAAATATCAAATCCGTATCGCTGATCAGTTCAACTTGTGACTGTGAAACTTGTGAAACTTGTGAAGAACTGTTCAAATTGTGATGAGATGGCACTGTCACTGTGCCTGAAATGTGAAGCTGGTCTACAGCCAAGGCATGACTGATATACAGAAAAACCATCAAGTCCGTAATCACTAGCTTTCCTTATGGCGTCTTGGTGAATAATTTCACAATGTCGTTCAATACAACGATATAAACCGATTATATAGTTGAAGTGGCCTTGTTTCAGGAGCTTCCATATTGTGAGCGCGACGTTCATGGAACGTTACGACTTGAAGAACGAGACTAATAAGAACGATATACTGTTTCCAAATCCTTTTGCATCCTTCCTTCCAATGGTCTTACTATTGTCCATGCATAATTCCCTCGTTCGTTCACAGCAGATTACATGAATAACGGTTTGGTCACATTTTCTGTACCAATGCTATTGTACAGAGTATTGATAGCGTGTCTGGGGCGCCCGACCGATTTAGATAGTCTGCTTTATTTAAACCCAATATGAACGCATCGCCGAGTGGGGGACCAACATTATCGCCCCATGGGGAAATGATAACTCCGAAAAACGATAGAACCAAATGACAGATTCCGATAAGATTCGTAATACTTGCCAAATAAAGTGTCACATTACTCACTCAAATCCGTTTTGTAGTTTGACGGAGAAAGGTTTGTGCCATTGTTGTTATGCAAGTTGTGTGATTTCCTATGCACAAATTTGAAACTTACTCACGACGATAAAATGGCGAATGAAAAGACTTCATAGTAGGGATTTATGCGGTAAAGATTATTTCCCGGCAGCATTCCGTTACCATATACCCACGCCTCCAGATTCCAATAAACTCTACTCATCTTTTCTGCAGGTGAAAGTAAATGGTGCGTAAACGTTGACGAATTTGTAAGACTGAGAGAACATTTTGCAAGGTTTAATTCGTGAAAAATAAGGCAGAGAATTGTGGTGTAATAGTGTGTTTTACTCTAAATAATTAACCCTCTTCGGTTCTTCGGACCTGTCCAGGCCTGTAGGGGCATTTTGCCCCTCCCCATTTTATTTTTCTTACCCATAGATCTAGAGCAAGAGAGCTGAAAATTACCACACAATACTCTTGGATAAAATGTGAAAATGGCCGCTGCGATGAAGTCACAGTGACTTCCTTAAAAAAAAGGCATTTTTGTCAATTTTTCGGTCATTTTTTTCGAATTGACTTATGTATGTAATTTCCTAAGAAAAACTGCATGGTAAATTAGTAAATAATCTAATGTGAAATGTAACAGTTTTTTGTCCACATTTCCTCGCGGAATAGCAGGAAGTTTTAACAAAAATGACGAAACCATCCCTTTACTGGTACCCTATACAACCGATATTTTGAATTTACCCATGAGCCTCTCCTCGGGGTTATGCAAATAGACTCAAAATGACCCCAATATGACAAACTACAAAGTGTCAGCTCTTAGTTGTGCATCGTTCCGGGGATAGGATAGAAAGATTGGTAGAGAGGACCATAACGCCTTGCCCTTAGAAATATAATCGTTCTACCCCTTCAAATTCGCAGTAGTTAAAACTGTTGCCACTGGCAGTTTATTTGTGTGCCAACTGGTGGCGCTGTGAAACTGATGAGCATGCCTTAAGATGGCAGCCACATAGCTAGCACTTGCATGTGCATGGTATCCGATACTGTGGGCCCTGTCACTGGCCATACTCAAATGCATTTTAGTCGCATGTGTCTGTTTAGATAATAATATAACCAAACTGCCTGTATTACGATTTATTTTTAGACAGTTCACATACTGCGATTGTATTACACTGGCAACTATTGTTGCCGCTATGCACCTATGTGCGGAAACATATTTTGCCACCTGGCATCTGACCTATATGATGACATCTGACACAGTAGGGAATGTGACTCTGGTTATCAGTGTGGAGCAGGTTTCTTGCTGCAAATATGACAACTGTCCCTGGTAAACAGAATATGTGGCTTCAATTTTCAGCTCTTTCCCACTGCTTTAAACACGGTGTGCAGTACTTTACATACTTTAGATATAATAGTTATATAGGGTTATAATAGAATGTACTGAGGTGCAGCGTATGTAACCTTTTCTTGAATTTACACATAATTTACACACAATATCTAAAAGAAGCCAACATACCAACATACCTAATTTTACCAAACATATAGAAAAATAAAGCAGATTTTAAGTCTATACCCCCTCCCCACAGGCCTAGTACATTTAAACGTGCCTTGGTCGTCTGTCCCACTGTGAGTTACATTAAGGCAGACAGTGAGTAATCATCGAAATTGGCGACCATTTTCCTTTTTTCCATGTTTTACTCGTTTTTTCATGTAAATTATCTTTCTTCACTGGGTTACGGGACAGGAATTTTCTTCAGAAGCCGAGAATTTTGCGCTGCAACATTCATCAAAAATGACACAATTCGATAGACATTGAGATTATCTTCAAATTGGTAAGCTATAAGAAAAAAATGCGCGGGAATCTACGATTTTTTCGTTGTTTTTCCCTCATATTATATTATCATGAATGCAAGTACTATGATTTACACCAATGGTCTTCCTTAAACGGTCAAAGAAATTGCCTCAAACTTAACATACAGCAGTACATGTAACTTTACAGGTACACCAGAGTACAGGAAATTGCAAAAAAAAGCTCTTAACAGAAAGCGAAATCTGTTAATGTCAAAGATTTATTCTCAGTCAGACGCTAGACCGCTTTGCTCAACTCCGTCTGTGTGAAAAATGCCAGGACTCACTTGTACTCGGGTGTCGGGATTTTTGTCGTTGGTAGGGTGCAAATTTAAGCTCTACAGCGAGAGCTTGCGAGCTCGAGATCTAATGCAGAGTTACCGGTTTCCAATACTTTGCCAACACAACACCTCCATGACGTGTTTCACATTTTATTGAGCCTGCTCTCCGTCTTTGTTTCAAAGAGTATACAGTTGACTGCCAGCAAACACGGCGGAAATTTTGGAAGCGGTTAAAGAGGCACTCACCAATCACGACGGAAATATTTGGAGTATGGGCGAGAGGCACGCGACGAGACTGTCGGATCAGGGAGTTCGATCTCAACATTTGATCTGTTACTGGCTGGACTGATCAGTGTCCAGGATAATAGGAACTGTGGACATTCTCGTGTTCTGGCACATGTAGGCGTGATATGAATGATTTTTTTTTTTGAAAACGACGTTAAATCCTACTTACTCACTCACTCACACAGTAACTACAGCGAAACGGCACTAGCTAAGAAACAAAGAAGTTGTTATCCGTAATAATTCGTTTGGTTACTAGTTTCCAACATTAAAATGCCCATTAAAAAACTTATTGTGGTCTCGCCGAGAGCCTCTCTCGCCTCCTTCAAATATTTCCGTCGTGTTTGGTGAGTGCCTCTCTCGCCTCCTTCAAATATTTCCGTCGTGTTTGGTGAGTGCCTCTCTCCCCTCTTCCAAATATTTCCGTCGTGTTTGGTGAGAGCCTCTCTCGCCTCCTTCAAATATTTCCGTCGTGTTTGGTGAGTGCCTCTCTCCCCTCTTCCAAATATTTCCGTCGTGTTTGGTGAGTGTCTCTCTCCCCTCTTCCAAATATTTCCGTCGTGTTTTGTTAAAGAGACAGTTGTATACTCCATGGGACAATATAACGTTAAATGTCCAGATTCAAATTAGAGACGATGTTCGTCTATGACTCAAATTATTATTGCGTCTACAAATTCTTCTTAAATTCCATCGTTGTATGAAATTGCCTATAAATGCCTTGATCGTCTCCGTTAGAATCCGTTTGTTGACAGTTTTGTGCATTAGTAGATTATGCCGACCTCTTTATATTGCGTCAAAGCCAACGCTAAGTGACAGCTGCGTGATGCGAGGAACAGTCCACACAGAGACATATATGTGACATGCATATACCTGAGAACAAAAACAAATTATCATTTCCCTTCATGACCAATCATGGTTGATGTCTTTAGCATCAGATGTAGAATATACATTATATAGTACGTTGATGTTTCTGGGATAACCATGCAATATAATAACATGTAACCATGGTGACTTCAGCAACAGTAAGGTATACTTCTCTATGTAGAGACAGTTTACCAAGCAAAACAGGATGTGATTGTTCCCAACAAATTCTGGAACAAGATTAAGTGTTACTGAAACAGAGTGGAGTGTATCTGTTAGTGGATCCATCGATTGAAATTGCCACCTTTGAAGCCGAACAGCGTGCTTGCTAATAATATAATGGGAAAAGTTTATGCAATTCATCATTGAAAAGTGTTGACCGATTCTCTCTTCAAAGAATAAATGTATTTTGATTATTGACGCAGCAATTTTATTGTGGAGAACGTCTGGGGGCAGTCAGGTCTGTCAGCGTACGATGCGATGTTCTTGGCGGTGTGAGATATATGATCATTTCATTTGATCGCATTTTTGACCAAACTAATTCATTGTTTCGTGATAGATATTTGGTGATCATAGGCCTCAAACATAATTTCATAATATAGGGTGGGGGCGTTTTATGGATCAATACACAATCTCATGTTGTAAGCATATATGACAACATTAATCTTAGTATGATGTTGCCATATTCAATTTAAAGCGCCTCTTGATATTACCGAAAACTTCTTTGTCATAATAAACACCATCAGAAACTGACAAGCTGACTAGCATGTAAAGGTCATATTTTTTTCATAATGGCAAGTTTAATATTAATCCACTCTTCCACTCGTGTTTCCTCGCGATTATAGATGGCATTTATTACTCCCTTGTTAAGCTCAATGTGTGTTAAACGAAAAACACATCATACCATGTACAGACAGTTGCCTTTAATAAAAAGAAGAAAGCATCATCTCAAGATCAAACCACTGAATTATTAAGTCAAAACAGCCACACTTCTCAAGGAAGAAGTTAATTCTCAAGAGAAACCAATTTTGTTGTTGGTCTATCCTAGCTTCCACTGTGGACACCGCTTTAATTTCCATCTTCGGGGAATGAAACTGATGAAAGAAACATTCAATATTCATTCAACTTAACTAAAATAAGCTCGCCATATCATGCTTGAATGTGTTTGTTATGTTCTTCGGTTGTAAAATCATTAAGGCTATCATTAAGCTACCAGGCTGAAGGAGGGGGTAGTTTAATGTCACACCATTTATATAGAGCAAATAGGATATATAGGTCTGTCGCTGAGTGTATGTACTGTATTTACTGTTCATCTTGAAATCATATTTTTTTCTTCTGATATATACATAGATATGGAAGGCTAAATATAATATGGAACCCGCAGTAAACCTACAAGCTATCCTCTCTAACCAAAAATATAAGTTGTGAGAAAGAAAACTATGGTTTTCAAACTTAGAACTGCGGTTAACAGTCGAAACCCTACGTAAACCTCACCTTTGTCTTTTTTAACACCAAAAATTACAGTTGTCCGTAGATAAAGCGAAAAAAGTGCAGATAACGGTCGAAAACAGAGATAATCAATTGATAACTTAATTTTCCCTACTTTCATTTTCCATACAAAGTAGTCATGCTAGTGAGAATTTACTTTCTAGTACCCAATTTTATTTCTCAGTTACGACCATACTAGCTTATATTTGAAGAGCTAATTACCCAAATCTCATAGATTCAGCTGCTTTTCATTCATCAATGTATTGAAGATTAGGACAGAGACAAAGTAGGATCGGGTATGCCGATTTTTCTTATATTGCCCAGAAGTCGGGTATCTTCTATATTGATTTTAAAATAAAAGGAGTCATTTCCAAAATCATACGAAAAATCATTGCGTTACATCTGATTAATCATGAATAGCAAGCGTCAAATCCAACATTCAATAGTCAGCCGTAGTACATAAAAGAATATCCGCGTCATAATCGAAATACCTATTTCGTATTGGAGTTAGAACCAATTCCGAATGTGTATGAAATGAAAATAATAATAACACAAGATGGTTTCATACAGGAGAGAAGCGATCATTTATACTTCCTGATGTCAGCAAGACATAAGGATGTTATATACATACAATCTTAATCACCAACCATTACACTATATCCAAATGAATTCCAAGTCTTTTCCAAAGTAGGACGTTCGGTGACCGGGTGGTCTGAGGCGCTGCGCTGGTGACCGCCAGCCTCACACCGCTGAACCGGCACGGGTTCGAGACCAACTGGTCCATGTGTGGACGTTTGTCAGTTACTTGCCGACGCGCGGAGATTGTCTCTGGGTACTTCGGCCTCGTCCACCAACCAAACTGACTGTTACCATATGAGTGAAACAAACTTGAGTGTGACATTAAGCCAACATCCCCCCACCGTTTCCAAAGTATGTATCTCGGTCACGCTTTGATTGTGTCTGTTCATTTGGACACCATGTACATTTAAAGCACATGGCAGCTTCTGTATCATTTTTAAATAGCGCAAACACATCCTTTAGTCTGTTATTTCATTAGTTGATGTCAGTCAATAGCAACAACTTATTGGTGGCATCTCAACATTTTGCCTGCATAGCTACTGACTACTGACAAATATAATACCTGTGTTATCTTTGTTGGTACATATCATCGTGTCCATGATTCCAGTTCTATGTTTTACATGTATTTGAATTTTTTTAACGAGCAATTTATTTCAACCTGACAGAACCTAGTAGAATCTATTAGAAACTGGAATTTCAGTTCCTACTGGTAGAATTTAAGACTTTGCCAATTAAATGTGAGATCCAAGTTTCTATGTAGAACATCAGATTTTATCAGCTTCCAATTTCTACAAGGACATAACCATCGGATATTCACAGGTATTACAATTATTACAAGTTAACAATTAGCAAGAGAAGCAGTTCCCCAACGATTTCAACAATTCTGGAAAGATGACATGATGTTCCTATCTTCGAATCCCTGTCACTCGTGAGATTTGTGCGAACCTTCATGATTTAACCACGCGTATTCTGTTGTAGAATACACGTGAGAACAAGCCGGTTACATTTATTTAGAGACACGTCTAAATATGATGTTGGGGGGGGGGGGAGCAAACTTTCTGCGCTATCTCCGGAACGACAAAAATAGGGAGCTGAAACTCCCTGACTTTATAGTTTATCATATTGGGGTCATTTTGAACCTATTTGTATAACCCCCGGAGCAGAGGATCATGGGTAAATTCAAGTTGACGACCACGTGGGGCACCCGAAAAGGGATGTTATTGTCATATTTCTTCAAAATTTCTGCTTTACCGCAATAAAAAGTGGGCAAAAAACTATATTATTTCACATTACATTAATATTTACTAATTTATCATGCAGTTTTTGCGGAGAAATTACATGAATAGATCAAAAATGTCGTTTTTTTAAAGTGACGTCATCAAAGCGGCCATCTTGAATTTTTTCTACAGTTTCTGATAGAGCTTGACCCAAGCTCACACCCGCCCCCGACGCGCCCCGGCCAGGATAGGTCCTAAAATGCCCACGCCAGATAGGGTTAAATCCAGTGATGATGGCTTACGACATGCACTGCGTCGCATTTACAGGGATTATCCAAACGTTTGATCAACAAGGTCGTCGCCCATCAGTGCTAAGAAGAGTGTTGTCATTTAAAATAACCTGTATACACACATCAAATGAAATAAAAACAAATCTTTATGTGAGATCGGTTTTTACAATGATAAAACATTTTTAGTCACAAACAAAAGTTAAAAATACCAGGTAATACTGTAACTCACTTTAAGAGAATTAGTCTAAACACCAACACGAAGTCCACACCAATATCAGGATTATCAGGAATAACCAAATACGCTTGTCAAATCTGACAATCAGTGGCCCTGCGTCGTCATTAAATTACTCATTACTTCGACCGAACTCGTTATATATGCTGGAGTACTATTTACGCCAATTAAGTGTAAAGTTACTTACTTATACAAAGTATAGGAAGAACAATAATACTGAAGAGTAAATAACAGAGAACATTTGCATTTGGATTGCTGTTTAACACTATCTGTCCGGGGCTTTTTGGGACCTGCCCAGGCATGTAGAGTAATTTCAGCCCTCTCTAAATAGTATTCTTAACTCTTGAGCGGGGGAGGGGGGGGGGGGGGCCGAAAGTCATCGCACGATACAAAAAATGTAAACAAAAATCCAAGATGGCCTCTTTTGGGAAAGGTATTGCGCCACTATTTCTAAAACCTCTGGCGTTGAATGTATGTGGATATTGAAAACTTAAACTGTATTACGGAGGAACTTGATGCTAAAGGTCACATACCCTACAGACATGTATCCACATGGGATTTCTCGCCTCTCTATACTACAATCCCTCATCAGGACCTTATTGACCGTCTAAGTTCATTAATAGTATCTGTGTTCAAGAAAACTGATCGTAGATATATTAATGCCATAAAGCATTCTTTAGCTCTACTACATACAAGAGATATCATTCATGGAATGTTTCTTTGTTTATAGAGTTGCTTGAATTTCTCATTAAAAATATCTATGTGAAATTTGGCAACACAATATATCAGCAGCATATAGGTATTCCAATGGGTACTAATTGTGCACCCCTGTTGGCTGACCTGTATCTGTTCTCTTATGAATATGACTATATGCAGGCGCTTTCAAAAACCGATCCATTCAAAGCCCGTTCCTTCTCATTCACCAAACGCTATATAGACGATCTTCTCGCTGTGGATAATCGCTATATAAATGACGCAGTGAAGGATATATATCCACCTTCACTGGATTTGAAGGAAACTACAGATAACCCTACAGGCACATCATATTTAGACATATATCTCTATAAAAATGAAGCGGGCCTTCTCTCTCGTCGACTGTATGACAAAAGAGATGATTATAATTTCGACTTCGTAAACTATCCCTTTCTGGACAGTAATATTCCAGTGGGACCTGCATATGGCGTATACATATCACGTCTAGTAGCATTTGCTAGATCCTGTGTTAAATATGGCGATTTTAATCAACGTCACAAAACATTGCTGCAGAAACTTATAAAACAGGGGTGAACCACCAAGCGCCTCCACTCAAAGTTTCTCAAATTTGGCGATACATATCGCATGCTGATAGCAAAATACGAGCGTAGCGTGCAAGATCTATGGCGTTACGTTTCGTAACTTGTGTCTAATTCCGCTTAACCGGGGGCTAGGGGCCGTATGAACCCATGTACTCCAAGATCCTCATGGTACTCATATGAACAGGCACAATCAAAGCGTGACTAAGATACATCATCCTTTAGATGACGACTTTACAACGAATATTATGGATTAAGAATACTGATCAGCGATACGGATTTGATATTTTTGGAACATCATGATGTCTTGCCGGCATCATTGAAAACTGTTGACCGCTTCTCTCTTGCAGGAAACAAGCCTATGTTTATGTATACTATGATTATCTTTTTGAATTTGGTGCTAATACTGTTATATAGAATATGGAATAGGTCTTTGGATTATGGACGCGGATATTCTTTAATGGACGACGGCTGAATTGTGAATGACGGACCAGACGCTTGTAATCTTTCATGGGTCATTTTTCGGTCAGATTTTTCGATTTTTTTAAATATGACTTCTTGCCAAATTTCGTCGAAGAAAAGCAGGAATTTTGAAGAAAATGAGAAAAATTTCACTTTGAAATCTTGTTATCAATGATTCTCTTCTCGGGGAGTTGTTATGAAAATAAGCAAGAAATGTCCCCAATATGATAAACTTAAAAGTCGCGGAGGGTCAGCTGTAATTTTTTGTCCTTCCGGAGATAGGAGAGAAAGTTTGGTAGGCATGGTAGGGTTAAATTCGCATTCAGGTTTTTCGTCCAATGACAGTCCAATGGTAACCTTTCCCGTACGCCTTTTGTGATCAGTTTAAAGAACGGACAGATTAGAAATTTCACAGGCATATGTTGCGCGCATGAAGCTATATGTTTATGTCTGTATAAAGGTTTCAATCTGTTACCTATGTGCACTAGTACAATTTCGTAACGTATCGCCTGCTTCCCCTATATGCTATATTTTCTTGCAACCGTTACAAACAGGGACATAAGTTTACGTTATGTTGATATTGTAATCGACGTTGCTGAAGTTGGGGGACGAATCTCAACACTTACATCTATTATATGCACATTTTGTTATTCGATGTTGAGTAACTGAATTTAGTCTACATAAACATTTACAATAAAAACCTCGCTGGGATACAGATCATCACAGGGATCAGTATTGGTTACAGATCATCACAGGGATCAGTATTGGTTACAGATCATCACAGGGATCAGTATTGGTTACAGATCATCACAGGGATCAGTATTGGTTACAGATTATCACAGGGATCAGTATTGGTTACAGATCATCACAGGGATCAGTATTGGTTACAGATCATCACAGGGATCAGTATTGGTTACAGATCATCACAGGGATCAGTATTGGTTACAGATCATCACAGGGATCAGTATTGGTTACAGATCATCACAGGGATCAGTATTGGTTACAGATCATCACAGAGAACAGTATTGGTTACAGATCATCACAGGGATCAGTTTGGTTACAGATCATCACAGGGATCAGTATTGGGTTTTGTGATGTTTTAGAAATACCCAGTCATTATATTTTCCTGTGGGGTTATATGATTTCTTGTCAGTATTCCGGTATCGTTTTCGTTTATTTTTTGCTATAGATGTATTGTTGATAACTGTAGGGAAGAGCTTATGATTGTGTGAGTTGATCAAGATAATATCTTCAGGAATTCGCTCTTTTGGTGTTCTATGGTCAGCAGTGTTGAGAGAGAGAGCGTTTTGTTAAACCTGTAGTAATTAATTCCTCGGTATAATCACTATCGAGAGAGAGAAAAGTTTTTAGAATTGCATTAATTTTACCATAAACGAGGAGAGTTTATTATTAAAATATTGAATTCAGGACGGAGAAAACGACAAAAGTAAGAAAAAGGCAAGAAAATTTACCCACACTCACATGGCTCTGATGTGCATTTCTAAGTAAGCTTTTTCAACGAGCATTCTATTTATATAGCGGAAATAAATACGACACAAACTGTGGTTGTGTATGACAGAGTAATGAAACGAAAAAATAAATGCGACAGTGAATGTAGCTGAGTAGCTTCGGAGATACTTTTTATGCAAGAGAAGCCATGTTGTTCACGGTAGTGAAAACTGTATTGCGTTAGAATACAACGATGAATACGATTTCTGTCACGGTTACAAAAGAGGCAGTGGGCGGAGCACGTTTTGCTTGTATTGAAGGAGATTCTTTTATACATTCTCACATTACGATGGACCTCCTGTAAGAATAAGTTACATCTGGTTAGTGTAAATTAGAAGTACAGTCACTAAGCGAGGTAAGAAAACACTTGAGAAGACATTCGATATCTTATATATGAATTATTTGCCGCAACAGAATGCTACAAGTTCGATCGCAGTTTCATTCCAGGGGGTAGTTGTAATAAACAAGCCATATAATAATGGGTATATTGTTTTCGCACATTCCCGATGCTCGCGGGATACATTTCTATGCTAACGACATCTGTGCACTCGACAGAGTAAAAGTGCGTACTTTAGTTGTTACGTTAGACTAATTTGAGAACCCATTTCGTAATTTTCGGGACAATATTATGGTGGTTTCTATTCTATATCTGCCTGTAATTTGTGACTAATAATTAATTAGTAAGGACGCCTTTGTCCTGTCTTGATACACGCTAAAAAATACAGTGTTGAAATAAACTTTTGAGGATGTCCACAGCGACTACTTGTGAACGATCAGTTACCCAGGACACCATTAGAGGGGTATTTCAACACCTCATGAGTGATTTACAATAATTTATTTTGAGAGTTTATTCGCCTGCGATTTGTAACTAATAATTAATCTTATGACAAGGTCTTTGTAGAGTTTTCGTTCAAACTTAAAAATAAAGTTTTGAAATAAACCTTTTGGGTGTTCGCAGTGATTACACTTCAAAGAGAGGTCACACTGGACACCCTCAAATAGTTATTTCAACACCTCAGGTGTCTGTTTCAACACTTTATTTTCAAGCGTGTACTAGTTGTATTTATGGCAAATGCAGGACTCAAATGAAAGCGTCATCCTATAACATTGGGCGATGATGGAGAAATGTGGGTGATCATAAAAACGTCGCTTCTCTCCTCTTAGGACTAAAAACTATAACTTCCCACTTCTCACAGAAAGTAAACATAATATGATTAATGTCATATCCACGTCCTGGTGTCGGTGTCAGCATTTGTGTATGTTACTGAATGGTTTTGGACCGGAAGTTCCTCATAAAATCTTCCTGATTTCTGCAGGTTAATTATCATAATATTTAATTATTTGCTATAACAGAATAGTTGAGATTGGGCTTGCAAGGATAGCCGTTGAATTTAAGACACATCGGCTTTGTACAGCATTGCTCCTTTCCCGTTCCACACTGCAATGTATTTCAACAGACAGCAGAATGCTTGAAAACGCAACAATTGACAGCACTAAACTTAACAAGCGCTGGATGAGCGCAAAGACCTCCGTCGAGGCAACAGGGTCCGTAGCGTAATACATCACTGAATAACATACGGCCGGATGCCAAGCTCAATTTTGCATTTGTTGGACGTTAGCTTCATCAATGGTAATTAATCTGGGATTGAGGGTTCCTCACTAGCATGTCCAGACAGGGATGTGAAAGTCACATTCCCAGCAAATAATTTTTGTTTGATTTGACGTGCTTGAAATATTGGGGTATGGAATAGAGTATATTGATGGAAAACCTGGAAAAGTGCTTGAGACATTAGGCCCCATCCCACCCACACCTCCCCATGAGAGGATCCCTCACCAAAATCAACGTTAGCGACAGAAATGAGACCCTGTGTGCCTAGTTGTACCAACTTGCTTGTGATTTTGTGCTATAGGCCCAACACAGCAACACTTCATATTTTGTATGTGTACAGTATAGCATCATCATTGATGAGAGAATGCTCTTCAAAACACACCTGATTTTACCGACACTTCGTTCTGATCTGTCTCAACATCATATGATGAGGATTCAATGCGCTCGGTATAATTTTGTATACTGGTGTTACAGGTCACCTTCGCCTTCACCTTACTGTATCAATGACCATGGACTTGTACATGTATCACATTCACATTGAATGGTGATGGCTGATGAGAATATTGCCCCTATGGAACAAATGACTGGATTCCACGCAGCAAATATTTATTGTGTAACACAGTGAGAAGAAAATTAATTGTATAAACATTCCAAGCCTCATTGAACACAAGCCGCACCATACTTGATATGAATATAACGCGCGTACATTAGCTCGCTTGGACGTCGCTTAGTTAAATATGGACAGACTCGCAAAAATCTCAAAATTTTCAAAAGCCACAAAAATGCCCTCAGCTTGTACAGAGTAAGTAAAAATACTTATGTACAACTTGATGTTTAGAAATGACTGTGTTGAGCGGTTCTATTCCCAACTTCTCTTTTATTCTATGTCATAGAGGACAGGGTTTGGTAAATAATTAACAAGCGTTCTGAGAACCCCAACATCTCGCCTTGCGGGGTCATCCGCCAAAGGTGCAGCAGTATTGAAAGCATACATGTAGAGCAAACAATAAGGTCTGGAATAAGGTGATGTGGTACAGACAATAATGTCTGGAATAGATTATCTGGTACAGACAATAACATCAGTCCCATGAAGGATTACTGGCAAAAGTTAATCCCATGTAGGATGGATAGGTCAGTGCTGTCGGATTACTGTCGGATTCAGTCCCATGTGAGATTACTGCTGGATATTACTGCTGGATAGGCCAGTCCTGTGTAGGATTACCACTGGGTGGACCAGTCCCATGTTATTACTGATGGGTAGTCACCTGTGGGATTACTGCTGGATAGTCCAGTCCCAAGTGGGATTACTGCTGGATAGGCCAGTCCTGTCTGGGATTACTGCTGGATAGATGAGTCTCGTATGGGATTAATGCTGGATAGGACAGTCCCGTGTGGGATTACTGCTGCATAGGCAGTCCCGTGTGGGATTACTGCTGCATACGGCAATCCTGTGTGGGATTATGGCTGAGGAGGCCAGTCCCGTGTGGGATTACTGCTGGATAGGCTAAACCTGTGTGGGATTACTGCTGAAAATTGCAATCCAGTGTCATATTACATCTGGATAGGTCAGTCCCATGAGAGATTACTGCTGCATAAGCCAGTCCTGTGTGGAATTACTGCTGGATAGGCCAGATCCATGTTGGATTACTTCAGGATAGGCCAGTCCAGTCTGGGATTACTGCTGGATATGTCAGTCCCGTGTGGCATTACTGCTGGATAGGCCAGTGCCATTGGGATTACTGCTGGATAGGTCAGTCCTGTGTGAGATTACTGCTGAATAGGCCAGTCCCAAATTGGATTACTGCTGGATATTTGATTTCCGTTTGGGATTACAGCTGGATAGGTCAGTCCCGTATGGCAATACTGCTGGATAGGCTAATGCCATTTGGAATTACTGCTGGATAGGTCAGTCCCGTGTGGAATTACTGCGGGAGAGCTGTGACATAGGAAAACATGAAACATGTCCACCAAGTTTTATAATCATCCCACGAAAGGTTCAACAAACTTTCCATGTACAAATCTACCTGTAAATTTTTGCCCAACAAAAACCTTATCAATGGAAAGATACAAAGTCTAAACTGCAATAATTAGGAAAAAATTTCATATTTATTGTCATATTTCTTAAATAGCACATGCACATCTTTGAATCACATTGAACTTGGGTAGCAAGTGTCAAACTCATCCAATGAAAGCTGACAGCTTCAGAAAACTTTCCGTGTACATGTATATACATGTGCATTATTATTGGCAGATTAAGACAAAACCCTCAAAATTTGAACAAAAATTAATATTTCATCTCCTAAATATCACAGGTACATCTTTTAATCATAAGAAACATGTGTACCAAGTTTCATAATCATTCAACAACTGCAGCAAACTGTGGTGTACAGATGTACATGTGCACTTCAGCTAAACGCAAAACTCAATCAGTTGCCATAATTTGGAGAAAAATTAATATTTCATCTCAAAAATAGCTCAAGTAAATCCTCCAATCATAAGAAACATTTGTACCAAGTTTCGTAATCATCCAATGAGAGCTGACAACTGCAGCAAACTTATAATGTACATGTATATGTATACATGTAGAGGCCTACATGTACAATTTACCGAAACAGAAAACTCTTCATTTGCCATAATTTGGAGAAAAAATAATATTTCTTGTCAAAAATAGCACAGGTACATCCTCTAATCATAAGAAACATATGTACCAAGTTTCATAATCATCCAATGACAGCTGACAACTAGAGCAAAGTTACCATGTAGATGTATATGTATACATGTAGAGGCCTACATGTACAATTTACCTAAACAGAAAACTCTTCATTTGCCATAATTTTGAGAAAAATTAATATTTCTTCTCAAAAATAGCACAGATACATCCTCTTATCATAAGAAACATGTGTACCAAGTTTCATAATCATCCAATGACAGCTGACAACTGCAAGAAACTTTCCAAGTACAGATGTACATGTGCACTTCTGCTAAACGCAAAACTCATTCATAGGGATTTTAACATTAGAGTACCCCAGGGGTAGTACCCCCAGGCGGCATACCCACCCCTCAGGGGCGGGAGAGTGGTCGTGGGGAAAGAGTGCACGCTCTGGATCTCGACTGCCGGTCTGGCGCGGGTTCGAAACCCACCGAGGACTTTCAGGATATTCAATATCCCCGCTCACAGCTGGGCTTATCAGTGTCCAGGGTAAAAGGAACTGTGGGCACTCTCGTGTCCTGGCACATGTAGGTACCGTCGTGATATGACTGAAAAATTGTTGAAAACGACGTTAAATCCTACTCACTCACTCACTCACCCACCCCTCATATTTTTTATATTTTTTTTATATTTTTTCTAATTTTTCTAGATTTTTTTTTAACTTGCTAAACCAAAAACCCATTCATTTCCAGGCAGGGGACACCGACACCGACATCCTCTTTCCCCCCTCACAATATCTCCCCTTTACTTCGTAAGGCGAGATAAAAACTGTATTAACTCGGCTTCACATTTTAGAGAATGACTTTAATTGAGCCAAAGATGAAAGAGAAATACACTTATAAAAAAATCTATTTAAAAAAATATCTGTATATATGTTTATATTAATTTCCATAATTTATTGAAAAAAACTATACGTAGACTTCGACCACCCAATATCACACAGGCCAGGCAACTGTGAGAACAAGTGAAAGATACCCATCGAGTTGAGCGGATTTGCAGATAAACAACAACAAAAAATTGCACTTTGTGCCTCACGAGGCCCTTCTCCATAGAGTGCATGCCAGTTATTTTCTAGACTACAACAACAACAGTTTTTGCCTGTATCACAGTTCGAGCTTCCGATGACCCTTCAACCTTACCCAGACGACGGATAATTTTTGACAGATTGTCCGGCTAGGTTGTTGATCGGATTCACAGATCATGAATTCCACCGTGACGGAATCACCAAGTTCCGTGGTCATACCCATGTAGTTTCAAGTTTAGTTTGCTATTCTATATGACATCTGTTTACGGATCCATGAAAAATCTACAGATGATCCAGCATTTTCAGTAAATCATGCTCCGAAATGTTCGTGACGGAATCACCTGAAACGGACATGACTCTTGACTAGTGTTGCTTGTCTATTTTTTGCTGCTCTGTTTCAATCTGACTATTCTTATATGACATCTCTTACTAACATACAGTACCCAAGGATGATAAGATTTTTTTCATCGTGAGAAAAACGCGACTGGATCATCCCAGGGGTTAAATCTAGTCCGTGACGGAATCGACAAAAAATCGTGATGGAATCACGAGTGCGCTTTTTAAATCTTATCGGTAAAAGTGCTTTATTAATTATACATTTTCTTCAAAAAAATATTCCTAGAGTGAATTTATCTCTTCTACTTAGAAAATTAAAACTCTGACCTCTTATTTTTACTAAGGTATACAGCTCCCGCCACATGCATATCTTTTCTGCAGATGTTTCAAAATAGTATAGTTTTCAGTAAAGTGCAATTTTCTTCTTTGACAATTTAGAATTTCCCGAGTTCTTCATGTTAAAAAATTGCGGGAAAAATATTTCGCTATTAAAACACATCTTCTCTATTATTGGCTTGTTCCGGGGGATCATAGGAAGCGAATAGAACAAACAGCATGC
>JAVTVY010015338.1:0-67572 GCA_036873755.1 Hanleya hanleyi
CCAGTTGTGCAAGATACCTTTTTTGGTCCGATTCGAAAATCCAAGTTACGCTTAAAATTAATACGGTATTCCCGTGTTGTGACGTTGCATCACACGAGTCGGTGGATCAAACGGTGGGGCATATTCTATAAATTGACTATAGAGAAAATCCATACCTTCACCTTCCATATGAAGGAGTTCAAATAATTCGGAATTAAAATGTATTTCTTCAAATTTTAAATCAGTTTTCTTAGTCCAGTGAACTGTTTCGTCTGCCGACGGATCGGCTACATGAAGGGACGTCACTCTTGTGACACAACGTTACAACTCGACAACTGTAGACTACTGCGTGTTTTGACCCAAGCGAGATAATCAGGATTCAGACACTTTCGAAGTTTCAACATTACTGCGCGGATCTCTTCAGTATTAAGTATTGTACCATCTTACTATTTTCGAGCTTGGTATCTTAAAAGAGATATCTCAAACTAACTGTGCTCTTTTCTCTTGTACTATAACAACTGACATAAGTACAGTTTCTAAAAATCTTGAAACTCCTTAAACTTAACAAGATGATATATTGGTGTTTTGCAGTGTCCCTTTTTCGATCTTTTTCGCTCAGATTCCAAATTCTGTAAACAAAATTACAAATCAATCGTTTGTTCTTAGTAACAATGGACAAAAATATCCTCTTGTCATTAGCTTACAATTATCGGACAATGGTGGGCGCCAAGATCCTTCAGGATCTCTCGTTATACAAGGGCTTGCTCTCTTGTTCATGTATCACAAAAGGGGTTTACAAGTTTTTTCTCTTGTATCTTGTCATAGTATTAGTAGCCTTCTCTGTTTGTTTGTCCGGCCCATGCGGCGATGGCTTTGGTCGAAATGCCATGAAACTTCGTGAAGACGGCATTTAGGTCACTGCGGGTAACCTGATCGGGAATACAGTTCAAAAATGGCCTTCAATGTCCATTGGGGGCCGATAAATATTTTGGACAAAAGGCCGAGAAACTGTATCAGGATAGCTAGAGGAAAAATGACATGTAAATAAAATATCCAGATAGGGCACTTCACGCCCACAGAGGGCCGGGAACATAAAACGTACGTGCGTGTATTGTAAAATGTGTGAGTTCATCAAGTATTTAAGAGGGGTTCCAAAATGTGGAAAGGTGGGGCAATTAATATATACGAGCCTAGTTTTGTTTAGAAGGACGGACATTTTGTCAGAATATTTTGTCCTCGTAGCACAAGCGGGATTGTCGAAGCGGTCAGACGTGTTTTTGGTCACTCCGTGTATAGCTATAGGTCATTGCATGCTGGTGGTATATGAAATTGCAAGCGTCTGGTCCGTCATTCATAATTCAGCCGTCGTCCATTAAAGAATATCCGCGTCCATTATCCAAAGACCTATTCCATATTCCATATAACAGTATTAGCACCAAATTCAAAAGACAGTCATAGTATAAATAAACGTAGGCTAGTTTCCTGCAAGAGAGAAGAGGTCAACAGTTTTCTATGATGCCGGCAAGACATCATGATGATCCAAAGTTATCAAATCCGCATCGCTGATCAGTATTCTCAATCCATAATATTCGTTATAAAGTCGTCATCTAGAGGATGATGTATCTCAGTCACGCTTTGATTGTGCCTGTTCATATGAGCACCATCAGGATCTTGAAGTACATGGGTTCATACGGCCCCTAGCCCCGGGTTAAGCGGAATTAGACACAATTTACGAAACGTAACGCAATAGATCTTGCACACTACGTTCGTATTTTGCTATCAGCATGCGATATGTATCACCAAATTTTAGAAACTTTGAGTGGAGGCGCTTGGTGGTATAGCCCTGTTTTATAAGTTTCTGCAACAATGTTGCTAATTAAAATCGTCACATTTAACACAGGATATAGCACATGCTACTAGGCGAGATATGTATACGCCATATGCGGGTCCCACTGGAATATTACTGGTCAGAAAGGGATAGTTTACGATGTCGAAATTGTAATCATCTCTTTTGTCATAAAGTCGATGAGAGAGAATGCCCGCCTCATTTTTATATAGACATAGGTCTAAATATGATGTGTCTGTAGGGCTATCTGCAGTTTCCTTCAAATCCAGTGATGGTGGATATATATCCTTCACTGCGTCACTTATATAGCGATTATCCACAGCGAGAAGATCGTCTATATAGCGTTTTGGTGAAGGAGAAGAAACGGGCTTTGAATGGATCGGTTTTTGAAAGCGTCTGCATATAGTCATATTCATAAGAGAACAGATATAGGTCAGTCAACAGGGGTGCTCAATTAATACCCATTGGAGTACCTATATGCTGTTGATATATTTTGTTGTCAAATTTCACAAAGATATTTTTAATGAGAAATTCAAGCAACTCTATAAACAAAGAACCATCTCATGAATGATATCCTATGTATGTAGTAGAGCTGCAAAATATTTTATGGCTTCCGACATTAATATATCTACGATCAGTTTTCTTGAACACAGATACTATTAATGAACTTAGACGGTCAATAAGGTCCTGATGAGAGATTGTAGTATAGAGAGTCGAGAAATTCCATGTGGATACTTGTCTGTACGGTATGTGACCTTTAGCATCAAGTTCTTCCGTAAGACATTTTGAGTTATAGTTGAGTTATATGAAAGACCCATAGGAATAACCTTGTCAACTCCATAGTTTTGACTATGGAACAGAAAATACTAAGACGTCAGCGAATAAAGGAAGGGAAGGAAGCCCGAAGAGCAGACATGGACAAATATATGCCTAGAACTGAGAGACAGAGCCATGGTGGAAGCTTTCTGAGTGAACAGCAAGTTCAAGGAAGAGAGTTTCAAAGTCAAGCCATGGCTTGTTCTACAATCCCACACGTTTCGCACGTAATCGAAGAAGCTCATCAAACTTCGCAACAAAAACAACAGGTATTTTATTCTACACCGGACATCAATAATATCCCGACCGGAATGATTTTCCATAACATGCACGTCGGTTTCAAACAAATTAGGTGACCTCGAGTCCAACCTTCACTGAATAGCATCTAGGCAGAATACACTGGAAAGTACTGGTTTCGTGTCTTCTATAATGGATCACGCTATTGAGGAGGAGAATAACAACTGACATGTGGAGATCATTTGACGACATGAATGTGTTGAGAGAAGAATATAAAAGACTGCGCGACAGTTTGGATGATCTAGGTATTCGATCTGTGCGTCGAAATCTGCTATTCCATGGACTTCCAGGATGTCCCTGATGAAAATTGTGAGCAACTTGTGAAATACTTATCAATTATATGAAAATTGAAGACGCCGAGAGTATTCGTTGTGATCGAGTTCATCGTTTGACCGGTGTACGAAGGATCCAACGAAGGCCAAGGCCAGCTACCCAAGGAGGTTTACCACGCCCGGAAAAGACTCATGCCGGAATATAAACGTACTGAGAGAGTGTACGGTGTGTCTCCTGAAGAGGGCGGAGATTTTTCGTGGACGGGGCGGAGATTAGGGCCCATTATGACCAACAACACAATGAACCACGGCTCACACAAAGTGAAACGAGATTTTGAAGGTTAGCTAAAGGTCCTAGTCAGGAATGTTCATGGTTTAACAGTGTTTAACTGCTGAAATACGGTCCTGCGACAATTTTAGTGATTTCTTGAAAAACTATGATGTAATAATTTTGAGCGAAATGTCGACTTCCAAAAAGAGAAAATTCGGACTTACTGAATTTCGGGCAATATACGCTCCTCGTAATTATGTACACAAAAGAGTCAAGCAGCATATTGGTGGAATGATAGTCTATGTGAAGATATTAATATTTCCATAAATTAAATGTGTCAAAAAGACCAAAGTATATTTCGAGAACGAAAGTGACATATATCTATGTGGACCATAATTATTTACCTCCGAAAGGTTCGACTTCCCTTAATATTTATCGTGAAAATGTCTTTTACTGAGTGCAATTTAACATAAATTATTATCGATTATTCAAACCTGGAAACAGAACTCGTAACAGGCGATTTGAATTCCAGAACTGCTACGATGAGTGATCATGTAACTAATTAGGGATCATTACCTTTTGAGAATGCTGAAGGCTATAATACGGATACTTACCTAAACCGTTTGTCTATGAACTCAAAACTAATAATTTCGGATTAAATTTGATTGTTTTGTTTAAAGCGACAGGACTGCGTATAGCAAATTAGTCAAGTAACATGTCTCTGATTCTGAGTCATGACGCATTATCTTCCACGATTCAAAGAAGCACATAAACAACGTCGAAAACGGACCAGAAATTTGCATTCACTCCCCGCTATCAAGGCCAATGGTCTCTCCAGGTTGGAAGGCCACCAATATTACTAGTCACAAAAACTAACTTCCACTCGAAATGCGACAGAGAACAAAATGAATCGAGATCCGTCAACAAGACAGCCACGTCATGTTTTGCTATTTTCGGTCGCGAAAACAAATGTACGAGTCTCGCTATAAAGTGGAATAAATTCCAACCCCGTCAAATTATGCCCGCAGGACTAAATATAGAATCTCTTCAAGGCCAACACGTGTACAATATTCGTGCATGCACATGCTCACGTCCCACCGGTGGTAGAAAGTGGTAGAAATCTGTGCCCATTTACAAGATTGGTACGTCTCGTCTCCACGTCTGACAAAAACAAAACATGACCTTTTGTTCTCTGCCGCATTTCGAGTGGAAGTAAGTGTTTGTGACTAGTAATAGTGGTGGCTTTCTAACCCGGAGAGACCATAGGTTACCATAGTTGGGATTGAGGTGAGTGAATGTAGTTTTCTAGTCTGTTTTCGACGTTGTTTATATGCTTCTTTCGATCGTGGAAGATCATGCGGTATGACTGATACTGAACAGCTCAACAAAAATAAGTTCCCCCGAAACATTGGCTAGTATTTTCTAACGTATTTATGCGATTGCAATGGGGTTTCTCACAGAGCGTCGGATTGACCAGAGCAACAATCGGTGAAAATGTTAACCATCTAGGTGGTGGTATGCCTGTATGAACATGCATTGAAAGCAAGACAGTCCCATTTCAAAAATTTCAAAAATGTATATGTCTATTGATGGAGGCCTAGATATCAGTCGATCTGACATTCATGTAGAACGTGTGAAGAGGCCAATGACAACGTGTCCAACTATGCCCCGACTATCAAACCAGGATAGGGCAATTGCAATTGGTCGCTTGGAGGGTAAACACCTCAGTGAAGCAAGTTGCCCATAGAATAGGGGTGAGTCCACATGCAATCAAACATTTGCGTGACAAATTCCAGCAGATTGGTGAGGTCAAAGATCTGCCGAGAAGTGCCATACCCAAGATCACAGCTCGAGGGCAAAATTGTCTGGTCATGAACCTGCCAGTCAGAGTTATTACCGAGTTCCTAGTTGGCATAAGTGTGGTCATGTCATGGTACCAGAGCCTTCTTCGATTGATGAAACCATAAACTTGAATCTCCCCTGTGGTTGTTTTCGTTCTGAGAGTCAGGTTCGTGATCAGATGATCTTGCCATCGAGTGGTGATCTTGGGTCTGCCATTTCTGTGCAGATCTTTGACTTCGTCAGTCTGTTAAAACTTGCCGTGCAACTTGCAGATTACATTTCGACTGCGTCACTGGGATACTAGCTTCCAAGATACCAATTGCAATTGCCCTATACTGGTTTGATAACCGGGCCATTGTTGGTATCTTCAGTCTTACATGAAGGTCAGATTAACTAATAGACCCCCATCTATAAGACGGCTTTGCAATTTTTGAAATGAGACCGTTGCTCTTATCACTCCGATGCTCCATGAGAAGTTCCCATCGTAATCACATGAATACCCGAGAAAATAGCCAATGTTCGGGGAAAACTTACGTTTGTTGATGTGTTAACCAGTGTAATGTTACTTGACTAATACCAAATGGGCGGTTGCATGTTGACAACGTAAAAGGGACACCAGAGACACAATAAGATTTCCACGTAAATAATCCTTCTTCTTCATACGTCTGTTGCCGGCTATTCCAATTTGAATGTTTTCTACGCTGATGAGCTCATCAAATCGTACAGCGGAGAAAGTTTTAATAATGCCGACAACAAGGACAAGACAAAACATGATTTTCGTGTTATTCAAACTCGATGGAAATTTGCAAAACATGTATACTTTATATCCTTTTAGAAATATTTCACTCAAACCGTATACGTCGACTCTGATATCGTTGCAAGGGTATAAGCTGGAATATACGGAACATAGTGAGTTTTTCATCAAAGGTCTCTCATGAGAAATTTTCAAGTTGACCAGCACATGTTTTTATGTGGTGTACGTTGCGGACAGATCTTTGACGTCAAGATATTAAACCGCCACACAGATAGATTCATTTCGTGACCCCTTAGTCCATTCACCCATCCTCGAAATGGATTCCACTTAGTTCAAACAACTTGTGGGGCATCTCTACAACGAAATTCACCCATTTGCATAGTCATCAAACTAGGATTTAGATGGACAAGAGCCTGCTGTATTCAAATCACATGGACACCAGCTGATTCCGGAAATGTCATTGGAAACAAATTTTGTCAAATAAAGGAGAGAGAGAGAGAGAATTAAGGTTTAATGTCGCGTTCAGCAATATTTCAGATATATCGACGATCAAACAAAATTCTAAGTACTCAAGCCAATAACTTAGTAATCCAACGCATTCAAACATACACACATTAAAACTTATGTAACAAACCGACTTCTCTCAAATAACCCTAGATGCAAACCTCCCTCACCCGACTAAAATGATCTTCCAAAGTAGTAGCTCGATAAAAAGCATCTTGAAATCTGTGCATTCGATAAGAATATGTTTCACTGTGAGATCTTCAGGTCATGGAATACATCTTGGAACTGACTCATTTATTAGTAAATGCTCGTGAGTTAATCGTGTATGACCGATTCTACATCGCTTGATCATGGTTTGATCGAAACGTTTCTGGCTGTTCAGATGAGTATAACCTACAGTTTTTTTGAACTCATGAAGTTTGTTATTATTCACAGCATCTCATGAAGATTGAAACAGCCGTCTCACATAAGTACAGATAGAGGGTCCGAAATCGCTATATGGGATTCCAACAGGATCAATCTCATCATCTGGGGCTGCCTTAGCCATCCTATCAGCCTCAGTATTACCTTTGATTCCAACATGACTAGGCAACAGACAAAACACAATATCAATATGTTGATCAAATCTACAGTCATGTAGTTGTAGAATACTCAAGATAGTGGGATGAGTCCGAAGTTTCACTTTTAATCGCTTGGAGGCATGACAGTGAATCTGAGAACATGACATATTCTTTTCATTTTAGTGGACCCAATACCTTCTAAAGCCAACAATTTAGCTTTTGCTTCTGCAGTGAATATGGAACTTTTACTTGGTAGTCGACAGGTTTTAGTTTTTGTCCCCGCCGCAACGCTTCTTGCTTCTTTGTGTCCATGGATGTCCGTGTACGTCCGTGCATGTCTGTTCGAATTTTTCGAAAGCGATAACTTCCTAACGCTTTGTTGGATTCTTCCGAAATTCGGCATACGCATTCCTTGCGACCAGGCGCCAGTCGGTATTGCATTTCAGCAACATCCGCCTGAAGGTGGCACCACTGGGTTAAAATGGATCTTGGTTCTTTGTGTCCGGGGATGTCAGTTTGATTTCTTTACAAGCGATAACTTCCAAATGCTTTGTCGGATTCTCCCGAAATTCGGCATACGCATTTCTTGCGACAAGACACCGGCTCAGCCGCTGCTATTGCATTTCAGCAACATCTGCGTGAAGGTGTAGCCACTGTGTCTCGCTTCTTCATTCCTGTCCGTATATGTCTTTTTTGCAAGCGATGTTCTTTGCAAGCGATAACTTCCAAATGCTTTGTTGGATTCTCCAGAAATTCAGCATACGCATTCCTTGCGACAAGACGCCGGTTGCTACTGCATTTCAGCAATATCTTCCTGTAGGTGGCACCAATGAGTTTCTCTTCTTCTTGTCTGTTCCAGTTAAAATGGGCCTTCAATTTTACTATGAAATCATTCTATTCCACATCATATGATTTACCCTAAAGCTTTTGCATGAACTATATCTTATTTCAGAGGTATAATATGAAATAACTGGCAGGGAAATCCCCGAAGTACTGAATCCCTGGTTTTTTAATTTCGTGGCATCTTAAATGATGGACAACCCTTCAATTTTGCTATCAAATAATTGCATTCCACATCATATGATTTAGCCTAAAGCTTCTGCACGAACCATTTGTGTCCACACAATGTAACTTATTATATTAATTACAACTTAGTTCCTAAAGTTCGGGTGCACACTGTGCGTATGATCAATTTCCTGAATTGAATTGAATTCAATCTTGCTGGTCTTCAGACTGACAGATGATGGCATGCAGTTTTCAGTGCGGTTGTTCATGTACAGGGAGCTTTCCATGGCTTTCCTGTCAGCACACCGCCACTACCCTCAAGGAGAGCATGTCCCCACCCTCAGGGTGCCGAGCCGCATCCTCTATCTCCCAAACTAACCCTCGCCCGACCCTCATATATTGTGTTTGAGCATAAATATCTCCAATATATCTTGGCAGAAAGTTGAAATTTGTGTGTAGTTTGCAATATTGGTATAATTCTGCCACCCGTCAATGAATTGTAACCCCAAAAGGTTTCAATTTATGAAGCACAGAGCCATGTTTTTACCCCTCGGCCAATTTTGGCAATGGGGTATTGTCGTCGTCTGGAACGTCCGTGTGTCCGTAAGTCCATTCGTGAGCGAGATAGCTGTTCCACTGATGAATTTCAAATTTGGTATGCTTATTTACCTGCCAAGGACCAGAAGCCTATTGAATTGGGACCGGATTGGGTGGAAACCTTGGCGGCCATCTTTAATTTTATGCAAAATGGATAATGATCCATATCTCGGAAATCATTCAACTGTTCAATACGAAATTTGATATACATCATCGATACATCAAGCAACTTTCAATGAATTGCCAAACAGGCTTTTCTGATTAGCTGGAAACCCTGGAGGCCATCTTTGATTTATGCGAAATCGATAATGATACATATCTCGGTTACCATTCCATTGTTTTATATGAAAGTTGGTATACATTATCGATACATCCAGATACCCTAAATCGGGACCTGATTGACCCAAAACCTTGGCGGTCATCTTTAATTTGTGCAAAATCATTAATGATCTCTATCTCTGATTCCGTTGAAGTGCTTGATGTAAAATTTGGTACACATCATCGATGAATGACAGATCTGGTTTCTCTGATTGGGCGGAAATCTTGGCGGCCACCTTTAATTTATGCAAAATCTTTAATGATGTTTATCTCTGATACCATTTAAGTGTTCTATACGAAACTTGGTTTACAGCATCGATGTATGAAGAGACTTGCATTAATGAATAACCACATCAGTTCCTCTGAGTGGCGGGAAGGATGGGTGGCCATCTTTAATTTATGCAAAATCATTAATGATCTCTATCTCTGATACTGTTTAAATGCTCAATGTAATATTCGGTATACATTATCGATGCATCAAGAGATTTATGTAATGAATACCGGTTTCTCTGATTGGATGGAAACCTTCGGGGTCATTTCTAATTGCAAATGTTTTGATAATCTGTATATTTGTCATTTGACTGCTTGGTGTTCCTGACATCTTGGTTCAAATTGAATACATTATGAATGGCTGGCGCCCAGAGCCGAGCGGTTTTCAGATGCGCAGCTTCGTATTGTATTGGTAAGTGGGTCCCTTGTCTATAGATCTTGTTTGGAATTGTTTTTCGTGCCAATCCGCCTCTGTGTGGCGCCACCTGGGGGCCAAGTTAAAATAGCATTTCCAGACAATAACTTTTGAAAACCTTAATTCTTTCCAAATTTGGTGTGTGGGTACCTTGCCTCACGATCTGGCTTGAAAATGTTTTTCTTGTTGATTCGCGTACAGGGGACACCACCTGAAAGCTAAGTAAAGTGTTTCCAGACAATTACAAGCGTCTAGTCCGTCATTCATAATCCAGCCGTCGTCCATTAGAGAATATCCGCGTCCATAATCCAAAGACCTATTCCATTTCCATATAACAGTATTAGCACCAAATTCAAAAAGACAAAAGTATACATAAACATAGGCTTGTTTCCTGCAAGAGAGAAGCGGTCAACAGTTTTCAATGATGCCGGCAAGACATCATGATGTTCCAAAATATCAAATCCGTATCGCTGATCAGTATTCTTAATCCATAATATTCGTTATAGAGTATAACTTTTGAAAACAAATAACTTTTGAAAACCTTGATCGATTCATTCCAAATTTGGTGCATAGGTAAGTCACCTCAATTTCTCGTTTGGCATTGTTTTTCATGCTGATCCACATATACATGTAGGTTACGCCACCTGGTGGTAAATTTAAAATTATATTTCCGGACAATAACTTTATAAACTTGAATGAATTTTTCCCAAATTTGGTATATGAATACATGTACCTTACCTGGAGGTTTCGCTTGGGATTGTTTTTCTTGTCGATCGGATCATAGGTGGCGCCACCGGTAGGCCAAGTTAACATTTTCTATTTCCAATGTCAAGGAATCTTGCCTCAAGATCTCGGTTGGGATTATTTTGTATGCCTATCTGCCTATACATGGCGCTACCTATAGGCCAAGGTAAAATTGCATTGCCGAACAGTAACTGCATGTTGGGTCTGAATGGATTCTTTTAAATTTGGTATGTTGGTACCTTCCCTCATGGTATCTTATGGGCCATGTTAGTGTTGTTTTTACTAAGTTTTATGGTTTTACTAAAGATGCAAAAGGGATGCCTTCTCGATCGTATTCGATCGACTGTATCTAGTTTCTTCAATATTTGGCATATATGCATTCCTTGTGACAAGATGTTGATTGCTATTGTGTTTCAGAAAGATCTTCCTGAAGGTGGCGCCACTAGGGTTCTTTCTGTTCTTTTGTGCTGCAATCGATAACTTTGAAACGCTTTGAAATGTCACTCGAAATTTGGTTTCAGGGAAATAACTTGAGAACTGCTCATCGAATTCTTCCCAAATTAGGCATGCACATACATTGTACCTTGCCATGAGATGTTGCTTGGGATTGCGTTATCCACTTCTGCTTAGAAGGTGATGCCACCTGATGACAAAATCTGAATTTGTTTTTGGCCAATAACTTGAGAACTGCATGTATTCTTCTCAAATTTAGCATGCATGTACCATGCCAGGAGATGTTGCATGGGATTGCCTTTCATTCACTTGCACTTACAGGTGGCACCACCTGGTGGCAAAATCCCAAATTTGTCTCCGGGTAATACCATGACATAAGATGTCGCTTGAGATTGCGTTTCGCCAACTTGCGCCTATAGGTAGCACCACCTCGTGTCAAAATCTAAATTTGATTTCGCTCATCGGATTCTTCTCCAATTTGGTATGCAGATGCCATGATGTGTCCCCTGGGATTGTATTTCGCCTGCTTCTGCATACTGGTGGCGACACCTGGTGGACAAATCCGAAAATTGTTTCTGGCAATAATTTGACAATTGCTCATTGGATTCTTTTCAAATTTGGTATTTATATGCCATAAGATGTCGCTTGGGATTGTGTTTCGCACACTTGTGCCTACAAATCTAAATTTGGTTTCCGGGCAATAACTTGAAGACCCCTCTTCAGATTCTTCGAAAAGTTCGTATGCTGATACATGTACCTAGACTGTAGAACTCTCTGTTAAATCAGGATATTAACAGACAGTGTCAGCGTACTGTTCCAGCTGTCTCCCCTCCAATGATTGGTCATTCGACCCAGCCATTTTAAACTAATACGAGCATTTTCATTGGATCACTATTTATAGGAGCCGGCCCAATCTTCATACACAACCACGTGCCTGTCTCAGTTGACTGATGACATAGCGCGGCCTCGTTTTCGATTTCAAAATCTGCCGTCTATCTGTGAAAATGTGGTTGTTGCTGCATCAGCCGATCATTGGCCCTGCGTAGAAGGATTCAATACTATATGGCTAATACATGTACCATGCCATGGGATGATGCTTGGGACTGCGTTTCGCCCACTTGCAACTACACGTGACGCCACCTGTTGGCAAATTTAAAATTTGGTTTCGGGGCAATAGGTTGAGGATGCCTTCAGCTTCTCGTCAAATTTGGTTTTCAGATAATGCCTTGAGATGTCACTTGGGGTTGCTTCTCGGTTACATAATTTCCATGCTTCACTGCACGGAAACTATATTACAGAAGCAATCGAGTTTTAGTCAACCCTTCTGAGTTGATCTTAACACTTGGGAAGGCAGAAAGACCCTTCCGCATCCAACGCCTATGAATCAGCAGTTGCCTTCCTCATGTATATCCCCTGATACCAACACTGCTAAAAAATATTGCTGCCATTTCGGTGGGTGACCTAGCATCCTCTGGCTGCTGGTGGAACTAAAGATAGTAGCACATGCTACTCTCTCGCCATCTTTAGAACCATCTGTATAAATAGCCTGATGCGATCGTATTTCTCTCTCAGTAGACCAATTCATGTGTATACAAGAGCTGGCTCGTGTCTGCCTTTTTGTATTTCGTTAGAGAAATATCTACTTCTGATTGAGCTAAATGCCATGGTGGAATTGGTAAGAGCTTGTTAGGTAAAATTTGACTAAGCTTAATACCAGCTGCTACAATGTGTGGTTTCATACGAATTCCAAGAAGTGGAATATTGGAGGGTTTCTTCAAATACAGATCCACAAGCTGAGGTTTGAAAACACAGTTATATGCAGTATTCGAGTGATTTGATAGCAATTTTGTGATATATTGCAATGACAGTTTAATTCTTCGAAGTTCTAAAAGAAATTCATCTGCTTCGACATATAAGCTTTCTTTATGGGATGTTCTGAATGCTCCAATGCAAAGTCTTAGTACTTGATGAAGAATAGGATCTAGCTTTGCCAAGTTTGACTTGCTTATACTGTTGTAAACAATAGAGCCATAATCAAACCTGGAAAGAACAAGTGATCGATATCAATGGAGAAGTGTTTGCTGATCTCCTCCCCACTTATATTGGCAACTACCTTCAACAAATCAAGAGCTTTCATGCACTTAGCTTTCAAGCAAGTTATATGCGATTTGAATGTTAGTCGGTGGTCAAACAACATTTCTAAGTATTTGACCTCTGTAACCACTTTGATCTCAGTTTCATTTAATGTTAGTGCTGGATCTTTGTGCTGGAAATATTCTCTGCAAAAGTGTATACAATTTGTCTTAACTCTGGAGAATTTGATGCCATTTTCTAGACACCATTTCACCATTTATTCAGACAAAGTTGTAATGTTCTGTCAATATTGTGTATGCTTTTTTACTGCACGAAATGTTGAAATCGTCTACAAAGAGTGAACCATCTATAGATTTATTCAAAACTTCCGCCAAGCTGTAGATCTTGATACCAAACAGAGTAGTAGACAAAATACTGCCCTGTGGGACACCCTGATCTTGTCAAATAAAATGGGCTTCAGGTAGACATCAGATTTTCCAGTCCAATCTGCCCCCACTCCCGGATATTCACCTGAAATTCAGAAAGATAGAAATTTTCTCTCTCTCCATTAAGCTTTTCATATTGGGGTCATCGATTCAAAACGTCAGAGGTACTCCCAAAATGCGGGCCATGACGACCCACAAAAATGTATGCTAATGAGGTTTGAATGACTTTAGAAGTGAACATGCATGAATACGGTCTCGGGCACAATGGTTGGTGCATTGGTATAAAATTCGAATCGGCAAAAATGACTGAACAGTGTAGTTCTGGCGAATCCGGTTGATTCTTGAGTATTTCTTCCGACTGTTCGAGAATATCCGAATGATTACGTGTTTCACTCAGCCTTGTTCGACAATTCTCTGATGAACTATCATTAATACAGATGTCCCACAGATTAGTTTCATATAAGCTAGTACGAACGAAACTCCGAAAAGTGCAGTCATTGTGATATTCTATATTTCGGTACAGGTTATACCATCGTCAGGAATATACGGGTTGCAGTTGTTCAAAGAGTATATATACATGGGGAATAATATCCATTGTATATAGAACCTTCAGCTTGGAAGATGAACTGTTTTATTCACCCTGTATACATACTCTTTGAACAAATGCTACCTGTGTATTCCTGACGATGGTATAACCTGTACCGAAATATAGAATATCACAATGACTTCACTTTCGGAGTTACTTTCATACTATCATTAAACTATGCAAATTCACGGGAACGGCAATGAGAATGAAAAGCATTTTTTTCCTCTGAGATAGTTACACTGGTAACTCATTCCGCAGCAAAAAGTAGTTATGAATAGCGTTAGGAGATAGTGTGAACTCCCCCTTGGCAGACATATACTGTCAGGCTGCTCGGATATGTGTTCTCTGGTGTTTGAGTAAGGGCATTTATGAGACAGGGTCAAACCTCAAAGCTTGGTTTTTCACCATAATGTCTCCCGGGCGGCCTACATACACCACATATCCTGAAGAAAAGATCATTCGAGCACAAGCGAATGATACTTAGGACCAACATCGTCGCCATCGACGTCTCGATGGATGATCGGTGGTTTCAGAATTTTGTTTTTGTCGAGCTCAGGTTTTCTTCTCCAAAATGAGGCATGGCGGTTTAAGCTCGGTGTATTGTGCCATCAAAGTGAAAAGTCAACCGTAAACAGAAAGACAGTTGTCATAAGAGTTGCTTGATTCAAAGTGTGGATCGCAATACAGTTCTCGTGATAATCTAAACATTTCAGATGTGCGTTTCAGGAATACATACGGGAGGAATATCATATAAACATAACCGAATTACAACCCTGACAAAACACGACTTGCCTTGCACAGAATACGCACAATGTCCAGCTGTCCTAACGTTCTGCGATAAGTCATCTCACATTCGTATGTAGGAGGAGCTGCAGGCATGACACTCTCCAACTTCTCTCAGTGTGTCGTTGATATTCTCAATAAAATATTGATTAAAGTAATTATTTAAATTATATGGGAAAAAGAATCCCATACTATCGAAAATAAAAATACACCCCAAACTCGCCCCGGTGGCTCGGTTGAGATGTAATTCTCTTCTCTCGAGTGGGAATTTTCATCCCATGATCAAGTTATATGGGATTCTCTTATTTCCATATACTACTCCGTTAAACCTATGCGGGATAACGAACTGGGATAATTCGTCCCACACACGTGGGATGAGCGCTTGCAACACAGCTGGCCAGTCACGACGCTTGACACGAGCTGCAGGAATGATGCGCTCCAGAAATGTTTCTCTCAGTGTGTCGTTAATATTTTCAATGAGAAAAAATGATTAAAGTAATGATTTAGATTTTATGGGAAAAACTCTGGAGGCTCGTTTGGGATGCATTGTCCTTCTCTCGAGCGAGATTTTTTTTATTCCACAATGAAGTTATATGGGGTTCTCTTAAACAGTGCCAGGATAATCTTCCATAACTGCCAAGGCCCACACACTCCGAGCCCTGGGACGGTGCAATACGCAAGCACAAGATGTTCGAGAAATTGCTCTCTCACATTATATATAGTGCTTTTTGGATGATGGAGATGACCAGGGTGAGTGAGTAGTAGGGTTTAACGTCTTTTTCAACATCGTTTCAGTCATATCACGACGGTGCCTACATGTGCCAGAACACGAGAGTCCTGACAGTTCTTATTACCCTGGACACTGATCATCCCAGGTAGTACAGTCCCCGGTCAACCATCCAAGTATGGAGTGTTATTATCCTCATATAAACTCTTATACGTTTTGTGGACAAAAATTATCCCCGAAACTAGCCGTATTTATTATAAGGCTAATATTCTAGAATAGTTGTATGCTTAATTATTAAACTATTTGCAATGGCCTTTGATAGTACCGGAACTTCTCCGTATCATTGCGCCTGTAATGGATCAAGGGAGATAAAACCCTTACCGGATTAGGCCATGCCGTGGCGTGCACACAGAGTATAGAGTATATTACTTGAAATAGCAAAACATAACGTGATACGAGTAATTATAAATAAAATGTAGAAGACATTCACTCCGAACAACCGATTGTTTTCGAAAGACACAATACTTTATTCTTACATTACGCTTTGACACATTTCGGAAGGTAAAACCAAGGGGAAAAACACCCTTACCGGATTAGGCCATATCGCGGCGTGCAACAAGACTTCAATACTTCACATAGCATAACATAACGTGATGTGGGCAATTATAAATGGAATGTGGACTGCATTCACTCCGAACCACTTGTTGTCGAAAGATGAAGCACTTTACTCTGATAAAGATCCCACACATTATTCACCAATAAAACACCAATGTAAACAAGAAATGACAGACCGTTGAGAGTCAACAGATATATATCCAAAATTCGCGAAGATAATTCCATAACATGGGTATCGTATAACGTCCCACATACCGTTCCATTTGATATCGCTGGTATGGTAACAATGGTGAGAGACAAGAATGTCAACCAAATTCCTACAGCCACAATCCAAGCCTTATAACCAATCGTATGATATGTCAGAGGTCCGCCTATGGCATAAATTCGATCACAGGCAAGGAAAGTGGTACAACCTGGCCGCACATAAAAACACACAGTTTCGATATTGTAGTAAACTGCTGATAAACAGAGTGTAGCGCGGGAACCAACATTTCTTATGACCAACAATATAAATAGCAGATCCGTTGCCTCGATTATTGGCAATAGCATATTTATCTCAGCACTAGCTTGAATGACGCATTTAGCCCTCAAGGTTGAAGGCTTGACTCGAGCCAGTGCCACAGATAGGTAGCAAAAAAGGTTGTCAAGTGAAGTTATGCCCACACTACAGAATCAACTGGGATCCGGGTGGCTTTAAACTCCTTGGTATCTGGTTTCACCAAGATCTCAGTGAAATGATTAACCTAAATTACACCAGTAAGCTTGTCGCAATTAAGAAACTATTATGGAGTTGGCAAAAGAGAATGCTCACCCCAATCGGGAAGGTTAATATCATAAAAACTTTAGCACTGCCTATATTAGTTCATCTATTCACTGTTCTACCCGATCCAAGCAAACAAATAATGGATGAATTCCAAAGGACAATTTGTAACTTTATTTGGGGAGGGGGGCCGGACAAAATTAAACGAATGACGTTGGTTTGTAGTAAAGAAGAAGGGGGTCTTGATTTAACACACATCCCAACATTCTCGGCTTATCTTAAAGTGAAGTGGATAAAGAGGGCTGCTAGTTTTAGTAGCTTTTATTCCGAACTACTGGACAACATTTTCTTCCCGATAGGTAGTAAGGTTTGGGAATTAAGCCCAAGGGGTTTGGCGGAATTTTTGCCAAGACTGAAGAATGCTTTTTGGAAGGATGTTCTTGCAGGCTGGACAGAAAGCATTAAAACCGAATTTTCTGGGAAAGATATATCAAATTTCCTGATATTAGACTTCATGCGGTTTACGGAGTGGCAAGAAATAATAAGATGGTCTGGATACAACATCCAATATGTAAATGATCTACTGGATGGCGATGGTCAATTTCTTTCCTTTCAAGGTCTCATGAAAAAGTACGATATCTACATTAACAATTTCTTGGTTTATTTTGCGCTTATTGCAAATATAAAAGTTCAAGAAAAAAGTGTACAAAAATTAACAGCTTTAACTGCCTCAAAAACAAAAGACAGATTAGCGAATCAAAATTGTTCAAAGTTTATATACAAGCTGATATTAGAGCACCAAAAAATCACACCAGAAGCAGTACAACGTAAATGGCAGTTTGACCTTGAAAAGCACGGAGTAACATTGATATACAACTGGAAGAATATTTATAACATGGTGTGGGGTACGACTACGGAAGTTAAACTGCAGTACTTCCAATATCAAATAATCAATAGAATACTCATTACAAATGTAGTACTTCAGAAGTGGGGCAAATTGAGCTCCGCAAACTGCACATTCTGCGCCATTAGAGAAGAGACTATCATCCATTTACTGTGGGACTGTATTTTCGTTCAAGGTATATGGACCAATTTTCAGAAATGGACAACCGAGATTAATCTACCACATAAAAAACTGTCCCTCACTGAGGTGATCATTGGCTCTAACGAGCTAAAAGGACCTCTCAATCATGCAGTTTTAATCCTAAAGAAATACATATACAATTGTAGATCTTGGAGTATCAGACCAAATTGGCCTTCGGCCAAAGCGGCTATTTTGAAAATTAAAACATTGGAAAAAGCCATTGCATTAAATAATAATTCGTTGACAACTTTTAATACTAAATGGGGACCTCTGACTGACATTGACAGTTGAGAGAATCTGCACATAGAGCCAATGCGGGTCGTTTAGGTGGAATATTGTTACTAATTAATCAGTTTTTCATATATGCCGAAAAAAAAAAAAAAAAAAACTTAAATCGCCAACTCATACATTTGTGACACACCAGTATTACACCTGCAGCATTCCCTGGTGCTGTGGGGCAGATTGTACACAGGGATATTGAAATAAATGCCCAATGGTGCGTCCAGGGCTGAAAAAAAATAAAAAAATAAAAAAATAAAAAATAAAAAACAGGGAAGGAATTGGTCCTGTTCAATATAAAAAAAAAAAAAAAAAAAAAAAAAATATAAGGCATTCACTCTGAACTACCGCTTGGTTTCAGAGAGAGAGAGAGAGAGAGAGAGAGAGAGATTTAAGGTTCATCAATATTTCAGCTATATAGGGACGATCAAACAAAATTCTAACTATTCAAGTTAATAACTTAGTAATCTAAAACATTAAAACATGCACACATTAAAACTTATTCAACAAACCGATTTCTCTCAAATAACCTAAGATACAATGTACAGTCTTCTTTCACCCGACTAAAAAGATCTTCTAAAGTAGTTGCTCGATAAAAAAAAATCTATTACAAACTAAAAATCTATACAGTCGATAAGAATATGTTTCACTGTGAGATCTTCGTGGCATGGAATACACCTTGGGACTGGCTCTTTTTTAGTAAATGTTCGTGCCTGATCATGGCTGTTCAGATGAGTATAGCCTACAGTTTTTTGAACTTATGGAATTATGGAACAGCTTTCTCACATAAGTAGAGATAGTAGGTCTGAAATCACTATATAGGATTCCAACAGGATTAACCTCATTATCTAGCTGCCTTAGCCATTATATCAGCCTCAGTGTTACCTTTGATTCCAACCAACACAACATAATATCAATCTGTTGATCAAATCTAGTCATATAATTGTTCCTTTTAGTGGACCCAATACTTTCCAAAGCCGACAGAAGATCCAACAGATTCATCTGAAAATTTTCTTAAATATAACATGACTTGACATATTACACAGGTTTAGTCTGTATATTAGTGGACCAAGGGAGATAAAACCCTTACCGGATAAGGTTATATCTTGTTCACATTCACATTGCATAACATAACTTGATGCGAGAAATTATTGATGGAACGTAGAAGGTATTCACTCCGAACAACCGCTTGTTTTCGAAAGATCCAACACTTTAATCTGACAGTTTCTTTAAATATAACATGATTTGACATAACATGATTTGACATATTACACAAGGTGAGGGTATATAATAGTGGATAAAGGGAGATAACACCCTCGATGGATAAGGTTATATCGTGGCGTTACATTACTGTACAATGCATAACATAACTGGGATGTATACGGCATTCACTCCGAACAACCGCTTGTTTTTTCTAAAGATCCAGCACTTTATTCTGACATAGAGAATCGATACTGTATTGTCCATAAATATAACACGATATAATGTCCATGAATATAACATGAAATGACACATTACACAAGGCAAAGATAAAGTTAAAAACATATATTTAAGGTAGCATATCTACAGAATTATTGAGAGTAAAAGTAGTAAATATCAGGTAATAAATTATCGACGTAAATAGTAGTCGAATTAGTGGACAAAACCTGTCAAGATGACCATACCTGTATACCGGGTTTGGAACAGACAAGATATTTCGAACAGATCTGATGAATCAAATGTCGGGTCCTCAATTGGCGTAGATACCCGTTTTGAAGAATCAGATCTTGCTTGTGTCAAAGAGATGACGTACAGATCAGGTGCATCTCTGGTGTGTAGATGATCAGGTACATCTCTGGTGTGTAGATGATCAGGTACATCTCTGGTGTGTAGATGATTAGGTACATCTCTGGTGTGTAGATGATCAGGTACATCTCTGGTGTGTAGATGATCAGGTACATCTCTGGTGTGTAGATGATCAGGTACATCTCTGGTGTGTAGATGATCAGGTACATCTCTGGTGTGTAGATGATCAGGTACATCTCTGGTGTGTAGATGATCAGGTACATCTCTGGTGTGTAGATGATCAGGTACATCTCTGGTGTTCTATCACAGGTCATAGCTACAAGTATCCTCGTGATGTTGCGACCGAGAATATTACTGAGCCCCAAATGGGCTTTAGATATCCTTTCGATGTTTTTTAGCTATCCTGACGAAAGATGGGGAACTAAATTACGAAAGTCGGAAGGAGGAGGAGGAGGAGGAGGAGGATATACACATAACTAGATTCGGGGGAGGAGGAGGGGAAGAAGAATAGGCGAAAAAGACAATCGGGAAGAGGAGAAGAAGAAGAATATGCAAATACCGAAAGTCGGAAGGAGGTAGAGGAGGAGAAGGAGGGTAATATGCATTCAAAAGTACTTCACCAACTGACTCAGCCAAAAAACTTATAACAGTATGCATCTGCTACACAGCATAAATAGCGTCAGTACTGTTTCAGTACATTTCTACCAAAGTACTGAAACAGTACTGAAATATAACAGTACTGAAACAGTACTGTTATATAACAGTAGCAATTCAGTACTGAAACAGTACAGAAACAGTACTGAAATATAACAGTACCAAAACAGTACTGATATATAACAGTATTGTAACAGTACTGAAATATAACAGTACTGAAACAGTGCTGAAACAGTACTGTAATGTTTCTGTACTTTTTCAGTACTGTACGATTTCAGTACTGTTTCAGTACTGAAACAGTACTGTAATGTTTCTGTACTTTTTCAGTACTGTACGATTTCAGTACTGTTTCAGTACTGAAACAGTACTGTAATGTTTCTGTACTTTTTCAGTACTGTACGATTTCAGTACTGTTTCTGTACTGTTTCAGTACTGTAATATTTCAGTATTCTTACAGTATGCATTACTGACACTGTGGAAACACCATTGTCACTGATATGATAAGACCCATTTGGGACGAGGGACGTCTCCAATTCCAACCAATTCAATTCAATTCAATGTTATAGTCAACTCGACATGAATCACACAGATCAGCGGGGGGACAACTCCCAATGCCAATAGGGGGCGCTGTAGGTAAGCAGACGACACAGCACAGGCAAGCTGAGAAGTTTGGACTCGTAAAACAGCGAAAAACGTATTTGTTGTCATGACAGTCAGGTGTTCAATGCTAAAAATGAGGTCTGATTCTGTCAGATATGAAGCTTCAAGATTTCCAGATCAATAAGGATGAGTGCATGAGACTGATGCGAGTTGAGCTCCAGGCGAATTGTATGAACCAGTCAAATCAACAACAACACCATAATGAAAAATTGGTCTGCGCGGCCCGGTCTGTGGGTGCAACATTTGCATAAGACTACCAGTGACACCAGGCCAAGGACAAATAATCCCAAGTGTAACCAGGTATGTATATCGGGTTAAAATCCCATTCCCATCAAAAGGACATTTTAAGAGTTTCTCTGATCACATAATTTATAGTTGTTGTTGTTGTTGTTGTTGTTTTATTATTATTTTTTTGGGGGGGGGGAGGTGGATATCGTCATAAAGTATGCTTGTTACCGAGTCTCTGTGAACGTTTGGGTCTCATCAGTTTCAGATTATTTTTCTGCGTTCTTCAGGAAATTTAATTTCTCGTCTTCTTCTTTAAATCATAATGCTTTATTTTCCACATGTCCTCTCAGATACCACTACCACCGGCCCTTGTTCAGCGCCAGTGATAGCTCACCTGCCCGCAAACACTCGTGTAAATTCATGTCACGAGAGTGATTTTTAGCTCACGTAAACTGTCACATTTTATATTGTATTATATTGCAATCACTCGCCTGACTTTTAAAATTAAATACCCTCTCCTAAATATTTTGATGTGAGCTATTTTTAGCTCGCGCACTAATTCTAAACATGAAGCCCTGCTACCACACCTCCCCCCTCCCCTACCCCAACCGTGCTGGACCTCATTATAGTCATAGCTACTCCTGGTTAATTTGTACCATATGTGTTAGTCACATTTCCAAGTTAAATGACATCTGGCTACAGGGTACAAGCTTTCACGTTTAAAAATATTATTCAGTATGTATTGAATGACTTGTCACATCGTCTTCTCATCAATTCACAGTTACTTGCTATGTGCATGGGAATCCATAAAGTAAATAGGGGGGGGGGGATGTGTCAGCCAGGAAGGTGTGCAGGAGTGATTTGGTACTCCCTGATTTCATTTTGCAGACATCTGAGCTTAATCCGTCAGATTTAACCTGGCAGAGATTTGGTCATGTTTATGAAAAGTAACCTGAATTTTCACACTTGGGTCACATTGACTAAATCATTGCTAATTTGTTAATTATGTTTATTTGCCGAGGGGGTGGGGGGTGGACGAGGTCATGAAGAATAGAAGAAGGGTGGACACTCAATGCGGTGCGGTTGCCAACCACACTCCCAAAACTCAGGTTTTATAAGAAAAAAAAATTAAATTCATCTCAAACAGAACGACAAGTGGTAAAATTGCATATCTTACTTTACCTTTTTCCAGTCTGGCTTCTTCGGGTGGATAAGTGCATTCCCATCCGATTTCTATATCTATTTCTAAGTTTATTTCGGAATACAATATATCCAAATTGACACATAATATGGTTGGCATCCTCTGCTATGACCAAAAGCCCCCTATTTTCCTTGAAATTTCTCCAGTACTTGCAACACTGAATGTCAGTTCTTGTGATCACCTACTCCATCCCATCAATTAGCCACAGGAATCAGCAATGTCGACTTGTCGAGGCCAATGCCGTAGCAAAATAGCAAAACTACCTTTGCTGCAGCAGTTTTTAAGTGTGTTAAATTGGAAATATTTAAATGCCACAACAGTCTCTCTTGTTTGTAAAATTAGCGAGAGCTGTTAATCACTCTCCTGGATTTTTGTTATTGCGATCACTGTATTGTGAGAGGGATTTATAACCAGATTGTTCTCTGGTTATCACATAGTCCACGTTAAGTATATACACAACCTAGTTTTATTTACCCTAATCTAGTTAACTAACTTTGACTTTAATTAATTCCAATATAGACACAATTATACAGCACTTCTAGTTATTACAGAAACTAAATGAATAGTAGCAATCTACATGTACTGTACATGAACAAGGTAAACCTATCTTACTGTTTACATCTATTAGCTGCCTTGGCGCTGCATAGTCACATGCCAAGATGAATTCTAAAGTTAACTGACTTATCTTCATCCTGTACAATATGTATACCTATTAGAGTTTTATATAGCGAGTTCCACTGGTAGAGATTCCTAACAATCACAAATTATACTATTTTAACAATTGTTCAAGTAATATTCCAATGTCTGGCATGTTTGCCAGTTATCCTGTTTATTTAACATTGACATATCTCAATTAATAGTAGGACAGCTCAATTAGCAGTAGGACACTTACCTAATAAAGAAGTATTGTTACTCCGAATAACGACAGAAAAGCCATATTTTGGTCAATATTTCGACATATATTATGTCATCGTCAGGACTGATACACATACATGTTCAACAACACATTTTATACTAAACAGGTGAGAAATGTAACCATACAGGTCTTACTAGATACAAACGGCTAGTACAACAGTAGTCAGGTGAACACTTTTCAGGGTAAATAAACAATAAAAGATTATATATATCTGGAATGACAAGGAAGGCACAATTTAACCACAACCATGACAACAGGCAGTGGCTCTTGTCTTGTAACAGTTGTCGAAACTTGTCTAACACCAATGAATGAATGTGAACTTCCAGAGTTAATATGGAATACACAAACTGTTATCAAAACATACTGTTACAAAACCAATACTCATATCCCTATACCTAATTCTAATAATTATACATGTGCTATACAATATTTATTACACAAGCAATTTTTCACAGACATGTACTGAGCTGAACGGTACTGCATGGAAAGGCCCACCATACATGTTGAGTACTGAGCTGTAACTGAACAGTTCCTGTTTGATAATCACAGGTCAGAACTGAACTGTTCAGTACATGTCAGTTAGCAACAGCCTGGTTCCAAGAGGTAACTGAACAGTACCGCACAGTAACAGGTTGGTTATTGTTCAGTTACCATGCAGTACTGTTCAGTTTTGTTTCTTGTGGTACTGTATGGCATCCAATCGGTACTGACCAGTTACTGAGTGGATACGGGTCAGTACTGAATGGTACTGTACTGAGGTGTACCGTTCCGGGCCCTTTCTTGCGGTTACCATTCAGTTACCACACGGTACCAACATGTAGAAATTTGGCTGTATAAGTGCATACATCTACCAGTAATAATTGCTACGTACTGCAGGAATCATAATAGTGGAGACTGCCTACTTGCATGCCCTCCACCTGCTACCTCAAGACTTAGGGACATCCCATTCCCTGGGAGGGTGTATCCCATGTCATCTTTATGTTGATCAAATATTATTCAATTTTAATGCATGTAGCTTGTTTTAAGCGGAGATTATTCATTTATTATGAATCACTGGTGTTCGCATTATTTATATTTATCGGAGGAGGTGGGGTGGGGGGGGGGGGTACTGTATAAACTGTTATAATCTATGGAAGTCTGGATTAGATTTCGAATTTCAAGTTGACTGGTTGAACATATCAGAGAATTTAAAACTGTTATCATGCTAATTTGTTGTATATGCATATTGGATAGCACAATAATTAAATATCTTTTGTTTGGGGTAACGCTACCTGGCTACCCATCAAAAAAGTCTCTATCCAGTACTTTTTATTTATTTATTTATTATCTCGCCTTACGAAGTAAAGGGGAGATATTGTGAGGGGGGGGAGAGGATGTCATCGTCGGTGTCCCCGGCCTGGAAATGATAATGTTTTTGGTTTAGCAAATTAAAAAAAAATCTAAAAATTTAGAAAAAATATTTAAAAAATTTTGGGGGCTGGGTATTCCACCTGGGAGTACTGCCCCTGGGGTGCTCCAATGTTAAAACCCCTATGATAGAGTTTTGTGTTGAAGTGCACATGTACATCTGTACTTAAAAAGTTTGCTGCAGTTGTCAGCTGTCATTGGATGATTATGATACTTGGTACACATGTTTCTTATGATTAGAGGATGTACCTGTGCTATTTTTGAGATGAAATATTGATTTTTGTCCAAATTATGGCAAATGATTGAGTTTTGCGTTCACATGTAGCTGAAGTGCACATGTACATCTGTACTTAGAAAGTTGGCTGTAGTTGTCAGCTGTCATTGGATGATTATGGAACTTGGTACACATGTTTCTTATGATTGTAACTGTGCTATTTTTTAGATGAAATATTAATTTTGATCCAAAGTATGGCAAATGATAGAGTTTTCTGTTTAGCCGAATTGTACATGTAGCTAGGCTGTACATGTATACATGTACATCTGTACATAGAAGGTTTGCTGCAGTTGTCAGCTGTCATGGGATGATTATGAAACTTGATACACATATTTCATATGATTAGACGATGTTCCTGTGCTCTTTAGGAGATGAAATATTGATTTTTGTTCAAATTTTGAGGGTTTTGTCTTAGTAATCTGCCAATTATAATGTAAACACCTGTACATGGAAAGTATGCTGAAGCTGTCAGCTTTCATTGGATGAGTTTGACACTTGCTACCCAAGTTCATTGTGATTCGAGGATGTGCATGTGCTATTTAAGAAATATGACATTAAATGTGAATTTTTGTACTTCTGACGTTTCCATTGATAAAGTTTTTGTTGGGTAAAAATTTACATGTAGATCTGTACATGGAAAGTTTGTTGAACCTTTTGTAGGATAATTATAAAGCTTGGTGGACATGTTTCATGTTTTCCTGGTCAGACCTATCCAGCAGTAACCCAACACGGGATTGACCTATCCAGCAGTAATCCCAAGTGGCACTGGCCTATCCAGCAGTAATGCCACACAGAACTGACCTATCCAGCAGTAATCCCATATGGGACTCAACTATCCAGCAGTAATCCCAGACCGAACTGGCCTATCCAGCAGTAATCCCCAACTGGGAGCAGTAATCCCAAACGGCACTGGCCTATACAGCAGTAATCTCACACGGGATTGACCTATCCAGAAGTAATCCCGCATTGGACTGCAATATGCAGCAGTAATCCCACACGGCACTGACCTATGCAGCCATAATCCTACATGGGACTGACCTATCCCGCTGTAATCTCACACAGGGTTAGCCTATCCAGCACAGGGTTAGATCTAGGGTCTCACAGCGTCCGTAAAACGGACACAGGTACAAAATCAAATGAATTAAAAATGAATATGTTTTTACAAAATATCAAATGATTTCTTCAAAAATCAAATCATTTTTTTTACGAAGCTTGAAAGCCGTAAACTGGACGAGTGTTTGTCAAGTCGCGTCAGACACACCTTACGGGAGGGGAGACAGCTATACATCTACATCGTGGTAGTTTTCGTTCTCCAGGCAGAGGTCGATACCATGAATGAAGTAGGGAATATGTACGTCTGTCTGGAGAGTTTTGGTTCTCCAGGCAGAGGTCGATACCATGACTAAAGAAGGGAATATGTACGTCTGTCTGTCCTGAGAGTTACGCGGCTTGTGCGTTCCCACGTGGTGTCTTCAATGACTGCCATGGTTGGGCAAAAAGGTCAGTCGGGGGGGGGGGGGAGCAGAAAGGGCAGCGGCCAAAAAAGGGGATGCGGTGCCTCGGGTGGACATTTGAAAAAACTAAAAATTGATGTCTCCGACTGTCACAAAGTGGACGTCCTCTTCGGTCGATTGATATACTTGTCTGAATGAGAAGACATTTGTATCCAGGAATGGGTTATGAGAGCCCCTGAGCTCCGACCCAAAGGTTAGTTGTTAGTAGTTTAATCAAAGTATACATCATGGTATAGTACCGATGAAGCAATTCTGAGAGAGATGGAAGTCAATATTCTGGAAATTCATGCAGCAAGTCTCTGTTCAGCTTTGTGATATTTAAACACAAGCCAGGTCAGGCCAAATGTGGTGAAAATTTGAAAAAAAAAGTAAATTGTTCATGATCTGGAGGTATCTGACAAGACATTTAAGTAGCCAGGAATGGGCTCAAATGCTTCTGAGAGCATGTAGGACCCTAGAGCTTCCAAGGACATGGGCGGCCCCGGGACCCCGGCCTGTTGGCTAACACCTCGCTGCGCTCGGCATTTATTTTCAAATGAAGACACTACTTCAAATTCCTGGATCTAACCCTGCAGCAGTAATCCCACGCTGGACTGCCTATGCAGCAGTAATCCCATATGGGACTGACCTATCCAGCAGTAATCCCATACGAGACTCGTATATCCAGCAGTAATCCCAGACGGGACTGGCCTATCCAGCAGTAATCCCACTTGGTACTGGACTATCCAGCAGTAATCCCACATGGGACTGATGTATTCAGCAGTAATAACACACAGAACTGGCCCATCCAACAGTAATCCCACACAGGACTGGCCTATCCAGCAGTAATCTCGCATGAGACTGACCTATCAGCAGTAATCTCTCACTGGACTGCCCTATGCCAGGGTAATCCCACGGCACTGACGTATCCATCCTACGTAGGATTGACCTATCTGGCAGTAATCCAACATGGGACTGATGTTATTGTCTGTACCAGATAATCTATTCCAGACATTATTGTCTGTACCACATCATCTATTCCAGACATTATTGTTTGCTCTATATTTATGCTTTCAATACTGCTGCAGCTTCGGCGGATGAGATGTTGGGGTTTTCAGAATGCTTGTTTTTTTTATTCATCTAAGGAATAAATGGTCTTATGTTGAAATTATATATGTAAACTAGGAAACTACATGTTTGTATAAAGACAGGATCCATAAAAATGGTAATATTTTCCCTATTTTGGCACATCTCTGTCTCTACTCTCATGAAACAATATTGTCACCAGGTATGTTCTCAGAATTGAAAAAAAAAGTAAAATTAGAAAAAAAACAACAGCCTACCGTGGTCTGTAGCAAGTTTATGTTGCCCCAAACAATCAACTTCCTAATTTGGGCCTGTGCTTTATATTCTGCTGTTCAAACTGAACTGTTTTTAAGGCAAACACAAATTTTGATCGAATTCTGCTTTAAACCACCCAAATTATAGTAGCTAGGTCGACACATTATTATGTTTTTTTTATTTTTTCAATTTTTTTATTTATTTATTTCATTTTTTTTTTTAAATTTATTTAATTGACTTTAAGAGTCACGTGAACAGAAATGATTAATTTTCCCCTTGTTTCATGTTACCAAAACTCTCATAAAATACTTTGGATGGCGGCTAGGTAGGGTAACAGGAAAGTTTTACTATTGTTTTGGCCTATAAAACAAAGATGCAAATGCGGATTAGATTTTGAAATGTTAAGATGATTGCTTGAAAATTGGATAATTCATGTATTTGTATTTGTTGTACAAATATATCAAGATAATATTATAATATTGAATTTTAAAGCTCAGAGAGAGTGGGCCGGCTATTGCCTTTTTCAGTTCAATGTAAGGGGAAACTTTTTGGAGATACTTTTTTTTCTGCCTTGCCAGTAATTTACTTGTTCCTTTAAAACCAATTTATTAAAGGTGAAATGCAAAGGTTTTCATATTTTCCAAAAGGCGGACGTATTATGTGATGGCGGTTTCCGTCCGTGTGTCCGTCTGTCCATCCCTCGTGTCCAGCCTATATCTGGGACAGTTTTCTATCTACAGTTCCAATGTTTGGTGAGTGGATACCCTACGGGGAGACGATGCGTCGTGTACCAAAATGAAGGTCGAGGTCAGAGGTCAAAGGTCACTGGCCTAAAAAAACAGAAAATCATTCAAGTGTTGTGTCTGGTTTATATCTGTGAACGTTTTCTATCCACAGTTGTAATTTTTTGTGAGTGGATACGCTAGGTGGAGACGATGTGTCGCGTACCAAAATTGAGGTCGCGGTCAGAGGTCAAAGGTCACTGTTGCCTAAAATCAGGAAATTATTGATCATTGACAGTTTTCTATCTATAGTTCTAATTTTTGGTGAGTAGATGCCCTAGGGGGGAACGATGTGTTGCATACCAAATGTAGGTCGAGGTCAGAGGTCAAAGGTCATTGTGACCAAAAAATCAGGAAATCATTAAAAATTTCTAATTCTTTTTGAGTGGATTCAGTAGGGGGAAATGAAGTGTCACATACCAAAAAATAGGTCCAGATCAAAGATCACTGTGACCACAAAATCAGGAAATTATTAAAAATAACATTTGTTTGTGTCGGTAGATACATTAGGGGGACAAGATGTGTCACCTACCAAAATGTAGGTCAAGGTCAAATAGCAAGGTCACTGTGACCCCAAAATTGGGAAATTGTTAAAAATCAGGATTTTTTGAGTCCATTGAGAAATTATGGGGAGTCGTTTGTCATGTAACAAAATTATATCCAGGGTCAAAAGTCAAGGTCACTGTGACCCCAGAATCAAGGTCAAAGGTCAGTGTGACCTAAAAATCGGGAAATCATTAAAAATTACTAATTTTTTTTGAGTGGATTCAAGGGGGAAATGAAGTGTCACATACCAAAAATTAGGTCAAGGTCAAAGGTTCATGTGACCCTAAAATCAAGATATTATTAAAAATACCTTTTTTGTTTCAGTAGATACATTAGGGGCACATGTGTCACATACCAAAATGTAGATACAGGTCAAGGTCACTGACCCCAAAATCGTGAAATTGTTAAAAATCAAGATTTTTTGTGTCCATTGGGAAATTACGGGGAGACGGTTTGTCATGAACCATAATTTAGGTCAAGGTCAATAGTCAAGATCACCGACTCCAGAATCAAGAAGTCTTTAAAACTTACTTTTTTGTGTCAGTAGATACATTAGGGGGACATAATGGGTCGCATACCAAATTGTAGGACAAGGCCGAACATCAAGGTCACTGTGACCCCCAAAATCATGAAATTAATAAAAATCATGATTTTTGTTGTATCCATTGATACATTGAGGGAAGATGTGTCGTGTACCAAAATTTAGGTCAAGGTCAAAGGTCAAAGTCACTGACCCCAAAATCAGGAAATCATTAAAAATAACTTTTTTGTTCTGCCAGTAGATACATTAAAGGGACATGATGTGTTGTATACCAAAATGTGGGCCAAAGGTCAAGGTCACTGTGCCCCCAAATTCAAGAAATCATTAAAAGTGACATTTTCCTATTTTCACCCCCATGACACATCCCCCCATATTTTCAGATATTCAAAAGATCTTATCCCCAAAAGATAAGGAGGGGTGGAGATACCCTCCAAACATATATCGTTGACATTTTTAGCTCACTATCACCAGATGGTGGGCTTTTCAAATCGCTTTTCGTCCGTGGTCCGTCGTCCGTCCGTCAGTCAGTCCGTCCGTCCGTAAACAATTCTTGTTATCGCGATTTCTCAGGAACTACTCTATGGATCTTTCTCAAATTTGGTACACAGGTTCCCCTTGGGGTCTAGTTGTGCAAGATACCTTTTTTGGTCCGATTCGAAAATCCAATATGGCCACCAGGCAGCTATCTTGGATTTCCCCATGAAACCTTGTTATCGCGATTTCTCAGGAACTACTGCATGGATCTTTCTCAAATTTGGTACACAGGTTCCCCTTGTGGTCTAGTTGTGCAAGATACCTGTTTTGGTCCGATTAAAAAAAATCCAATATGGCCACCGGGCAGCCATCTTGGATTTCCCCATGAAATCTTGTTATCGCGATTTCTCAGGAACTACCTCATGGATCTTTCTCAAATTTGGTACACAGGTTACCCTTGGGGTCTAGTTGTGCAAGATACATTTTCTGGTCCGATTCGAAAATCCAATATGGCCACCAGGCAGCCATCTTGGATTTCCCCATGAAACCTTGTTATCGCGATTTCTCAGGAACTACTGCATGGATCTCTCTCAAATTTGGTACACAGGTTCCCCTTGGGGTCTAGTTGTGCAAGATACCTTTTCTGGTCCGATTCAAAAATCCAATATGGCCACTAGGCAGGCATCTTGGATTTCCCCATGAAACTTTATCGTCATTTCTCAGGAAGTACTGCATGGATCTTCTCAAATTTGATACACAGGTTCCCCTTAGGGTCTAGTTGTGCAAGATACCTTTTCGGTCCGAATCGCAAATCCAATATGGCCACAAGGCAGCCATCTTGGATTTCCCCATGAAACCTTGTTATCGCGATTTTTCAGGAACTACTGCATGGATCTTTCTGAAATTTGGTACACAGGTTCCCCTTGGTATATAGTTGTGCAAGATACCTTTTTTGGTCCGATTCGAAAATCAAATATGGCCACCAGGCAGCCATCTTGGATTTCTCCATGAAACTTTATCGTCATTTCTCAGGAACTACTGCATGGATCTTTCTCAAATTTGGTACACAGGTTCCCCTTAGGGTCTCGATATGCAAAATACCTTTTTCGGCCCGAATCGAAAAATCCAATATGGTCACCAGGCGGCCATCTTAGACTTCCCCATGAAATTTTGTTATCATGATTTCTCAGGAAGTATTGCCTGGATCTTTCTCAAATTTGATACACAGGTTCACCTTGTCGTCTAGTTGTGCAAGATACTGTAGCCAGCCGTTATGTCAGTTAGTGGGGAGACTAGCTATAACGGCGCTACCACATAAATAAGGAAGTCGTAGTCCAAGTTATGTATGTACACAATCTGACTTGTCTCAGACCTTTGTGATGGGGTAAGCTAGTTCAAGAAATGACGAGAATAACTCCACAGTCAAAGTTCCAATATTTACTTCACACCGGTAGTCCAGAATATGAATATACAATATACATGTAGAAGTTTCCAAATGTATTCCAATCATCAATTCCGGCAATCCAGAAGTTCAGTATACAGTGTTTTACACTATAGAAATATATCCTGTAGAAAGGTGTCCTCTCGTACAGTGATGTTCACTTTACAAAGTCGGAATCCGAACTGTCACTAGCACAGTCAAGGTACATATTTAAACATTTAACAAACAATGTATTTCCTGGTAAAACAATAATATAGGTAGCAATGAACCAGTTAGACAAGATCAGGTGCCAACATGCCATCTGTGTAAGAATGGCACCAGAGTTGCCCCAGCAGTGACAGACGTATGTGACTGTTACAAACAAGGGGATTAACTAGAACTACATGGTGGTCACCTGCAATGCCTGCTGGTTTAACTGATACAAGGGGACTAAATCACAAGGACCAATAAAGAAATAAATAGATGTCTATACAGTTAATTGATGAAGATTTAGAATTAATATTTGAATTAAACTAACACATTGTATATAGCAAATAGTACATAGAAATGTCGCTTGGTTACAATACCTTTTTCGGTCCGAATCGAAAATCCAATATGGCCAACAGGCGGCCATCTTGGATTTTCCCATGCAACTTTGTTATCGTGATTTCTCAGGAACTACTGCATGGATACACAGGTCCCACATGAGGCCTAGTAGTGCAAGATACCTTTTTTAGTCCGATTCGAAAATCCAAGTTACGCTTCAAATTAATATGGTATTCTCGAGTTGTGACATTGCATCACAAGAGTCGGTGGATCAAACGGTGGGGCATATTCTATATATTGACTATAGAGAATATCCATACCTTCACCTTCCATATCAAGGAGTTCAAATAATTCGGAATTAAAATGTATTTCTTCAAATTTTAAATCAGTTTTCTTTCGTCCATGCAGTAGCAAGTGAACTGCTCCACCCTTTCGTCTGCCGACGGGTTGGCTGCATGAAGGGACGTCACTCTTGTGACTCAACGTCACAACTCGACAACTGTAGACTACTGCATGTTTCGATCCAAGGGAGATAATCAGGATTCAGGCACTTTTGAAGTTTCAACATTACTGCGCGGACCGGATCCCTTGTACCATCTTACTATTTTCGAGCACGGTATCTTAAAAGAGATATCTCAAATTAGCCCAGTAAACAGAACAGAATTAGCATTCGTTCCTAATTATGAAATCTTAAGTATGTTTCATAGCTCATGCCAAAGTGTCAAAGAGATTGGTCCTCGCTTCCAGTACCCAATGATGATACGTGCAAAAAAAATAAATAAAAAAAAAATACTACAAAACAAAGGCGAAGTATCCTCCGTACATGTGCATTCACTTTCAGACTAACTTTGCTCATTTCTCTTGTATTATAACAACCGACATAAGTACAGTTTCTAGAAATCTTGAAACTCCTGAAACTTAGATTATATTTTGGTGTTTTTCAGTGTCCCTTTTCCGATCTTTTTCGCTCAGATTCGAAATTCTGTAAACAAAATTACAAATCAATCATTTGTTCTTAGTAACAATGGACAAAAAGATCCTCTGCTCATTAGCTTACAATTATCGGACAATGGTGGGCGCCAAGATCCTTCAGGATCTCTCGTTATCTTTACTGGATCCAACAAATCTTGATTTTTCAATGAGTTCTACTGAAACCATGCAGTTATTGTACTGATATTATGGAAATATGAATTGCCAATAATGTGTTTGACTGCTGTTTTCAATTACCACCAAAACGCGTATCGTTTTAATTTATTAACTTGATATGCAAAACAATATATTCCAAGGATTTTCCCCCAGGAATGATGAAATTTCCTGGTAGAATTTCAAGGATTTTTAGTGAAAAATACAAAATTCCATGTGGAATTCCAGTGCCTTCCATAGGGGGAGTGCACTTATTTTCTGGAGAAGCCCAAAGAAAAAAATTGACATATACAACATAAAATTGAACATCATGGAGATCTGTACCAGCGTCTATCTAATTCGAGCAATTTGAGAAACATTGTCCTGCAAGATTTCATTTATTTGTTTCCGAGTCTTTTTGGAAGTTGACAGGAAATATATTATATGTTAAACATGAGTATAAACTTCCAATGAGGGAGCATTGAAGTGTTACGTATGTGGCTAAAACAAACTATAGATTTTTATATGCCGTCAAATTTGACGGGACGTATTATGGTATGGCGTCGTCCGTCCGTCTGTCCGTTAACTTCATCTCGTCAATGCAACTCGTCCTAGAGTTTTCTGTGGATTCTTCTGAAATTTGGTACATGTGATCGGTACCATGTGTAGATGTGCACGAACTTTTTTCGGCCCGATTTGATATTTTCTTGAGTTACTCCCCTTCATTTTGGTCTGAAATCCTTGTATTTGGCACCTACTGTCTTCGTCAACGCAACTCGTCCCAGAGTTTTCAATGGATTCTTCTGAAATTTGTACACATGATCGGTACCATGTGTAGATGTGCACAAACTTTTTTCGGACCGATTCGACGTTTTCTTGAGTTACTCCCCTTGATTTTGGTCTGAAATCCTTGTATTTGGAACCTACTGTCTTCGTCAACACAACTCGTCCCAGAGTTTTCAATAGATTCTTCTGAAATTTGGTACGCATGATCGGTATCATGTGTAAATGTGTGCAAACTTTTTTCGGCCCGATTCGACGTTTTCTTGAGTTACTCTCCTTGATTTTGGTCTGAACTCCTTGTATTTGGCACCTACTGTCTTCGTCAACGCAACTCGTCCCAGAGTTTTCAATGAATTCTTCTGAAATTTGGTACACATGATCAGTATCATGTGTAGATAGATGTGCATAAACTTTTTCGAACCAATTCAACGCTTTCTTGAGTTATCCGCCCTTGATTTTAGTCTGGAATACTTTTATTTGGCACCTACAGTCCTCGTCAACAAAACTCGTCCTAGGGGTTTCATTGCATTCTTTTGAAATTAGGTACACATGATTGGTGCCGAGTGCACATGTGCACAAACTTTTTTCGAGTTGATTCAACAGTTTCTTGAGTTACTCCCCTTGATTTTGGTCTGAAATCTTTTATTTGCCCTCGTGAATGCAACTCGTCTCAGACTTTTCGATGGACTCTCTTTTGAAATTCGGTATGTATGGTCGGTACCATGTGTAGATGTGCACAAACTGTTTTTGAGCTGATTCGACGTTTTCTTCAGTTACTCCCCTTGATTTTAGTCTGAAATCCTTGTATTTGGCACTAGTACTGTCATTTCGGCCCTATTCATCAGGCTGATGAGCTTACTTTTGCAGCTTATGCTAACAAAAATTTTGTTTTAAAGTTACTCATACATACATAAGCGCATAACCGGGGGTGGTTGAATATGCACCCCCGCAGAGTAAGAGTAACTGGAGTTCTACTTTCTCCTACAAATACCGCTCCAGGCCCTTACGTTGTTTATCGACTATTTTTTTACGGGCGTATTTTGGGTTCAATTGAACTCTTGTTAGTTGTAGGGGAAGGTTGGGAGAGGGGGTTGGTAAAAAAATCTAAATATTTTGCATATCTAATAATTTATTGCACCCCTAGACTCATGTGTGTGGGGTTTTTTCAGCATTTCATCATCAGTGTTTTTGAAAGAACCAATTTATATAGCATAAATAAAGCCGAACTGGTCATATGTTACTAGCATAACATTTTCATCATTTCTTTTTTCTTTCAGATAAATACCAGGCAATGTGATTAAATCAGAACATGAAAGTCCTCATGCTCCTTCTACAGTGCTGACCAATCCTCTCTGCTCAGGAAAGAATCATGGGAGACAGTTGAGATATCTATAGACTATAGTGCATATAAAACACTTGTGCGCATTGATAAACTGGTTATTGTACATTATTTATGCTCTCCAGTTCATCATGATCATGGCTGCCAAGGACGGATCATGCCAATCATCTTGCAAACATTGTACTTGGTTCTCTTCCTAGTATCAGTTGTACTTGGTTCTCTTTCTATTATCAGTTGATATATCTACCATGTTGTGTATTACTGTAATAGAACTCTTTTAACGATTGATTGCTTAACACATCCATTCAAATGAATTGAATTATGTATGATTTTGCAAATATCAGCATGTAAATTCAATGGACAGTAAATACAATAAAGTGGTATAAAATAAAACAGTTGATATGGACTGCTTGAATCTTTTAGACTCGTACAGTAAAGTGTGATGAGACTAGTACACTACCCATTTTGCACTAGCCAATCAGATCATTGCCGTTCAAAACTGTCCAAGGGGAAAGGTATAGGATTTGTGTGTACACATCTTGCACATGTGCACAATAATGTTACATCAGGTCATCAGGAAGTGGCCTCGATTCATTCTTACATGTCACCCGAAGATGGAAGGTCATCTCACACATCCCTTAAGCTTTCATTAATTTCAAGTTCTGAGTGAGCGATGATGTTACTGTGACAGGTCAAAGATCAACAACACAAATTATGTCTCATGTCATTTTATTTTGTTATCCATTTGTAAACGAAGGGATGAAATCCATCTGAACCACGCTGCTACTCTCGACTAGAAAATATGATAATTGAATGATTTCTGAGACAACGAACATTCACAAAAACTCTGTGATTGGTTGTATTTTCTTCCATTTTCCTTAAAATAGACCATGAATATGACAGATTCCATTTAAAATTTGAATTGACCAATCAAATGTTCTAAAATTGGAACATATCCCATGATGCAAAGTTGTTTCTATCAAACTCTATTCGGAAAACACTCATGGGAAACACGCTATGATATAGCATTGAACTATTTCATCACTGTGTCAGTAGTGTTTTACTACTGTAATATTTCAGTACTGTTACAGTACTGAAATTTTACAGTACTGATACAGTACTGAAATAATACAGTACTGAAAAAGTGCTGAAAATTTCAGTACTGAAACAGTACTTTAATATTTAAGTACTGTTTCAGTACTGAAATTTTACAGTACTGATACAGTACTGAAATATTACAGTACTGATAAAGTGCTGAAAAATTTCAGTACTGAAACAGTACTGTTACTGTACTGTTCGATTTCAGTACTGAATCAGTACTGTAATATGTCGGTACTGTTATATATCGTACTGTTTCAGTGCAGTTATATTTCAGTACTGTTTCAGTACTTTGGTAGAAATGTACTGAAACAGTACTGACGCTATTTTTGCTGTGTATATATCATTAACGATGTAAGAAAAGTTAAGCTACCAACATAGATATATATTTTCGGTCATATAATTGTAATGAATGATGTTAAAAAAAATAAGATAATCGAGCTGTTTACATAAACTCGCAGAATCTTCATAATATTTCGCGACAAGGTTTGCCTGGGATATAAGCGGGTGCACCGTGGGGATACTTCATAGTCTTCAAATGAACACGCGCATTAAAAGCGCGGCTGAGACACTGGGGCTACGCTGGACAATCCACCGTATTCTCGCGTCTAAATGTGAGATATGTAGGGAAGCTTTCCTGTGGAGGCATATGGTTGCTGTTTAGTCATGTTAGTGGTCAGACGTTGTGAGTTTTCCCCCACCTCCTGCATATCGCTCCAACGTCACAACGTCGTCTCTATCGTCATCTGGAAACGCATTGTCATATTAAGGACAAGCACAGAACAAATAGCTACACACTATAGTGGTGTTATGAGTCAAACTCTGAACAGCGCATGCCAGCTGAACGATTTCCGTCTTAACTTCATACACTGCATGCTACCGAAATATCATCAACACCTTCTCAGCTCAAGAAGAAAACTTCACACTAAAATACTAAATTCTACAAATGTAATAATAGCACTAAAATAAAATAAAAACAAAATTAAGAAGTTACTAGTATACCGGACTATAAAAATTAATAAATGGATGGATTATCTTCCCAGTTCTGTACACGTTGTTTAAAAGTTCTAAAATCACAGTTTTTCATGTCGTCTGATAGTGTATTCCAAAGTTTGGCACCATAGACAGACAATGTTTGTTGTCCATACTTCTTAGTTCGGCTGCGTGGCACATGTAATTGATCTCCTTTCCTAAGATTATAAAATAGTTCACGCTTACAAAAATAGTTCCACATGAACGGCGGAGAGATATGAGGGACGGATTTGTAAACTTCCACAAGAATTTTCCTTTTTCTTGATAGTTCGAGGGTGAGCAGGTTAGCTTTACTAAGTAACTTATCATAACCAGATGCAAAGTCATTAAACACGAATTTCAGTGCCCTGTACTGGATACGTTCCAGTTTAGCAGTGTTGGTGGCACCGCAGAAATGCCACACAAGAGAACTATAGTTAACATGTGAAAGAATAAAACACTTAAAATTTGCCATTCTGGATTTAAAATCAAGGTCCTGAGCATGTATCTAATACCGCTTATGCCGGTGCTAGGGGCCGTGTGGTCATATCATCCAAGTTGCCACATGAACAGGTACAATAAAAGCGTACCTGAGATACAACACATATCACGAATCGTTAGATTCGTGGTATGTGCTTTAGAATAGGTTAACCAGAAGACTATTCTGTGAAGTCATGTGACGCAGTCAGTATGTCGGCACCTCTTCCCACTTCCCTTATATGTGTTGTAATTTGGAGTACATTCAGCTGAGCACAGCTTTCCTACACAACTGCTTGACATGAGATTTAAAATTCAGTTTATTGTCTAAAACGACACCTAAAAGTTTGACCTCTGGCTCCGTGTTGATTGGTACGCTGTTAACCTGGATGTTTTGTGATTGGTCAGATGGTTCTTTCATCAGCATGGCTTGAAATTTAATCGGATTTGCTTCCATGTGATTTTCACGAAACCACTGCATAGAGTTTTCAGCTCCTGTTGAGATGGTCGACAAAACTTCTTTATTTGTAGGCTCAACCGCAGAGATTGTATTGTGTCGGCGTAATTGTGAATTTTACCACGCGTTATTTCGGTAAAAAAGTCATTTATAAAAATGTTAAAAATCACGGGCCCCAAAATGGAGCCCTGTGGCACGCCTTTCAGTAACTGACGCCAGTCGCTGACACATGTTGAAAGTCGTACTCTTTGCTTCGGATTCCGAAGATATGAAGATATAAAAGCACATCCCTCGCGTGACACTCCATACTCCAATGGAATGCCCGAAGCATCGGGAAAAACGGGGACAATCTTAAAGTCTTAGTAAATGAAATCAGCCCAGATATAATTTGTGTTCAGGAAACATTTCTGAAGCCAGGAAAAAATAAATTTACAATAAACGGATATAAGTCGTATAGATCAGACAGACTTACAGGTGCACTAGGGGGAAACCTGATATTAATAAAAGAGGATCTGATTCACATCGAACTAGATAAAAGCCCTACCAGTGACGATCTCGAATAGCACGCTATTCAGGTCTTCTTCAATAACAAACCTATTAACATCATTAATTTATATGCCCCAGGAAGTCTAAAGAAAATCTCCCCAAAAGAACTGGACAACATCACAAAGAAATTTAATTCCCCTATCATCATATGCGGTGATTACAACAGTCATAACCCCATGTGGGACGACAATTGCATCAAGGCAGACGAAAAAGGCCAAGTAGTGGAAAAATGGCTTGACCAAAACAACCTATGCTATTTCAATAATGGCCACGGGACGCGAATAGACATGAACACCGGTAAACTATCTGCAATTGATTTAACTATTGTCTCCCCTGATTTAGCTGTTAAATCCGAATGGGAAGTGATTCCTGACACGCTTGACAGCGACAACTTCGCCATTCTGACGAAAATTAGTATAAAACCGGACGCTGAAAGGACAGACGCCCCTCCAAAATTTCAGTACTCCAAAGCCGACTGGAAAAGCTTCCAGAAAGACTGTCAATGCCTAAATCATGACGAGATATTCAATTCCGATCCAGAAATGTTCAATGAAAACATTACAAATTCACTACTAAACATAGCACAAAAATATATTCCGATATCACAACAGCGCCACAACAAAACCCGGTACCCTGGTGGAACCCAGAGTGTGCAAAGAATATTGCGGCCAAAAAGAAGGCACTTAGAAAATTCAAAAAAAGTAGGCTCCAAAGTGATCACGCGAACTACAAGGAACTCAAAATCATAGCTGAAAAAAGTGTCAAAGAAGCTAAATCAAAATGCTGGGAAGACTTTTGCAACACTATAGATACCAAAACCAATTCAAAAAAAGTATGGAACAAAATAAAAAATATACAAGGAAAGTTAACAAACACAGTCCCTGTACTGAACAAAACTAAAAAAACGAACAAAGAAAAGGCAGAACACCTCGCCGAATCTTTCGCTTCAAACAGTAGCGATAGCAACCTGAAACCAGAATTCAGAAAAATTAAGGAAGAAACAACGATAGAAAACGATTTGGACGATCATTTAGAAAACTATCTCAATGCAGACTTCAATATTAATGAATACCGCAAAGCTATACACTGTAAAAAAGAGAGCTCACCTGGTGAAGACAAACTAGGATACACGATCCTTAAACACCTAGCAAATAAAACACAGAAACTAATTTTGAAACTAATTAATGTCAGCTGGCAGACCAAACAACTTCCAAGTAAATGGAAAACATCTATCGTTATCCCAATCCCAAAACCAGGTAAAGATCCATCAGACAGCAACTCTTACCGCCCAATTTCTCTCACTTCAAATCTATGCAAAATAATGGAAACTATGGTAAAGAATAGACTGGAATTTCATATGGAAAACAACAACTTATTAAACAAAACCCAAAGCGGCTTTCGTAAGAACAGAAGTACATTAGACCATATAACCAGATTACAACACTCGATAAAAAAGGGGAATGCCAAACATCAGTACACACTAGGTATCTTCCTAGACATAGAAAAAGCATTTGACCTTGTATGGCAGGACGGCATAATTATTCAATTAAGCAAACTTGGGATTAAGGGAAGAATGCAACACTGGATAAAAAACTTCCTAAACAACAGAAATTTTAAAGTTCGCCTAGGAAACACCCTATCCATCGACCATCAACTAGACAACGGTACCCCTCAGGGAAGCGTCATTAGCCCCACCCTTTTTAACATCCTCATCAATGGCCTAGCCGATGAAATTGACACGAAACATCCAGAAGTACATGTAGAACAGTCCCTATTTGCTGACGATTCTGCCCTCTGGAAAACCGCACGTTCCATCAAAAAACTTACAGGTATAATGCAAAAAACACTAGATACAATTAGCGGTTGGGCGGATAAATGGGGCTTCAAATTTTCCGCTCTCAAAACAACGGGTATTATATTCTCAAACAATAAACACATTGACGTTAAACTAACACTACGAGGTCAAAAAATTGAATTCAAAAATAGTGTTAAATATCTTGGTATGATCTTTGACAGAAAACTCACATGGAAAGACCACATCGATCAACTAGTTCTTCGGTGCAATAAAGACCTGAACCTCATGAGGTGTGTGTCTGGGACAAACTGGGGAGCGTGTAAATATAGTTTGATGAAATTATACCAAACGCTCATTAGGTCAAAAATAGATTACGGGTCCATCGCCTACCAATCAGCATGTAAGACACAACTAAAAAGAATAGACAGCATTCAATATTCTGCTCTAAAAATAGCTACTGGAGCCTTCAAGGGAACCGCCCTATGTAGTCTTCAAATAGAAACCAATGAGAAACCTCTTCATTTAAGACGAGAGGAACTGTCCCTGAAATATGCAGGAAAAACTAGAGCTAAGGGCGAAAATCACCCATGCCACAAAATTTTTGAAGATAAAAGTGAATATGAATATTTAAAGAAAAACTGGGAAAAAGACTCCGCCCCCCTCGGCTACACCGTAAATAACATATTCCAAGAGCATGAAATACCCATCGCACACATCTGCGACACAGACAAAATCATTAGACCACCCTGGGAATTAGAGTCGCCCCACGTGGACACATGTATTCACGACTACCTCACAAAGAAGGACAACCCAGACTTTATAAGAGCCACCACCCTTGAATATATCAACCAAAACTGGAAAAATTACATAAAAATCTATACAGACGGATCGAAAAACACAAGTAATAACACAGGATCAGCTTTTGTTATACCTGAGCTCGACATACAAAATGGTTTCAAACTTCCAGACAATATGTCTGTATACACTATATTGCTATAATTAAGGCTCTCGAATGGATCATCGAGCACAAACCAATCCGTGCGGTGATACTTAGTGACTCCCTTAGTGGACTCACATCCATTAAAAATTCTATATCTGACAGTAGACCTGATCTCATACACAAAATAGAATGTATATGTACACAAATACACAACGAGGGTATAGACGCCATGTTAGCATGGGTCCCCGCGCATGTCAACATCAGAGGTAACGAAGCAGCCGACAAAACTGCCAAAGACAGTCTTGCTAAAGCTACACACGATGTGCCAATAGGATTAGGATATAAAGAACTCAACACTATCATTAGACGCAAAATAGATAGTAAGTGGCAAAAGGAATGGAACGAAGAAGAACGTGGACGGTGGTTACATAAGATCCTTGATGGAGAGAAAAGACAAGTCCAGGGATTCCAGTTAGACAATAAACGTGATGACCGCATAATCACCAGATTAAGACTAGGCAAAACCGGACTTAAATCACATCTGTCCATGCTTCTGAAAAACACCTCACCCCTCTGTACCGCATGCAACAATGTAGAAGAAACAATAGAACATGTCTTACTTGAATGCCCTAAACACTACCCACAACGCGAGACACTTAGAAACGAATTAAAAAAATTCAACACTCCCTTAACATTACCAGCGATATTAAACCCTAAGCCTTAAAAAACAGGTATTCAAGTCCTTAATAGATTTTATAAAAACTGCTGGCTATTATTCCAGTATATAACACTACCCCCGTGCATGCGCAACACTAACTAACAATGTCAGCATTGGCCAAAAATGTCTCTTTTGGAATAAAATTTAGGCAATGTGGGCACCGGAGATACCATGTTCCGTGTGGGCCGGTTGCCACATTAGTCTCAAAAATCGGAAGCCAAGACCAATCAACATCCCTGCGACAATATTGGCCATAAATCTCTCTTTCGCAATAAAATAGGCAATGTGGGCACCGGAGATACCATGTTCCGTGTGGGCCGGTTGCCACATTAGTCTCAAAAATCGGTGGCCAAAACCAATCAACATCCCTGCGACAATATTGGCCAAAAATCTATCTTTCGCAATAAAATAGGCAATGTGGGCACCGGAGATACCATGTTCCGTGTGGGCCGGTAACCACATTCGTCTCCAAAACCTAAAGGCCGCTACGAATTCAACAACCAAGGACATTAATCATTAGCACACGTCCAAGAAACAACCACGCACACAGATAATGTCACTCGCAAAAATGAATACTACACAGTGTTTCATCTTATACTTTCAGAAATGGAGATGAACACGATGAAGGTCCTCATCAAACAGACAACAAACAGAACACTGACGACGACAAAAATCTTTAAACAGCACCTCACGGCACACCGAAGACCAAAGACGGGCTGGACAAGACTGAACACAGAAGACGGATGACGATCACAAGAATACCAACATCGCCGCACAACAAGAAACCTCCGGAACCAGAACATCACATCCTAAACCACACCGACACGCTACCCCATAGATGACACCGAACTGACGCCTTAACACAGAATATGATCCTTTGACTTTCACGCAATATACATGTAGGACGTAGACCTGCCGTCCTGTGCCCCAATACACACTCCAAGCAATTGTTACAGGCACAGATTTCTGGAAGAACCCACCCTGTTCCCAAGGGCGTCGTTAGTGAAGTCGATCCGAAAAATCCTGAAAACGTCCATGGTTCTCCCAATTTTTTCTGGACGGCTTTGTGTGTTCAAAGGGGCACCAAGACAAAGGAATCATACACGCGATTACAGTGAACTCATATTTACCAGTATAACTTAACCAAATTCTTATTTACTTCTATTTATATCTCCTACTAATCTCTCATTGTTATTTATTATTTATTTATTTATTTATTTATATATTTAGCACTGGAAAATAAATTCAATAAACAAAGTAATGTACCGCGAAATTCAAATAAAACATTGAGTTGATGGGCCGCGAAATCCGAATGGGAAGCGGCCCTTAAACTACAATTTCAATCAAAAAGACACTCCATAGGCACTCAACTTGGCAGTGACGAGCTCGTGTGGCAGGCAATCACACGGTTTACTCAAATTCATGAGACTGCTGCTACACATTTATTTTGATCGAGTGCTCTCTTCCAATCCTCCACCAAGCGTAGTAATACATACTTGCAGCTATAGCCCGCTCTATAAGCAGAAACATGGGGATCGAGTATTATTTCTGTAAAGGGAAGTAACTGTTCTTGAATGATCTTCTAGAGGATTTTGGAAAGAGATGGGAGGATGCTCACTGGCCTATAGTTTTTCATTAATAAGTTGTCTCCCTTTTTATGCAAGGGTACAACTTCAGCAAGTTTTGCATCTTCCGGAAACACACAATTATCTATACACTGATTGAAAATGGACGTCACGTGATGTGACAGAACATCGGCGATGGGCCTTAAAAGTTTCGCAGGTATCTTATCCTCGCCTGTGGCCTTAACAGTCCAGCTGACTAATTGTTCTCTGAACTATTTCAGGTGTGGTATATACAAATTTGAAATCCGACTTTGTCATGTTGTTATTGATGCTATTAATACTGGGATGGTCTCTGAAGTATCTTTCACAGTGGTTTACATGATCCAGAGTTAACTCCGATGGTTTATCTATTCATATATTACCATCGATTTGGGAGGCAATATTGACGAAGTAGTTGTTATGGTGATTGGATACGGCTTGCTGGTTCGTCTCTATATTATCCTCGGATTCTAGCATGATGGTTGATGGGCCAGATATATTTTTATCTGTCAGGAAAGGTTTCATAGTTTTCCAGAAATTCGGGTTTTTGGACCCTCCGGAACATTTGTTATCGAAGTATTCCCGAATAGCCTGTTTCCTGATAGCTGTGATTTCATTACGTTGTTTCCTATACTTCTCTCAGTTTTTATTTGAAGGAAACTTCTTATATTTATTATGCAGTCTTGTCTTGTTACGAACTGCATTCTTAAGGGCTTTATTCATGAAGGGTACTTCACGAGCCCGTACCTTTGTGGATTTAATAGGCGCGTGTTCATCCATGATATCTCTCAGCAATAACTGCGGGCTCCAGTAATTATTAGATGGATTGTCGAATATTTCGCACATAGTTGTCGGAATAAGTTCGGCGTCGCCCACAAATAGTTTCTCGTTGAAAGTTTTGTAACTTCTATAAGTGACTGTCCTGGGTGACAGCCTTGGAGCAGCTAGTTTTATCACACAGTGGACAATATTATGTGAATCACTTACACCAGTATGCAGCGATCCTGATGTTATTACTTTTGCTGGATTACATGTAGTTGTCAGGATGACGTCAATTAATGATGGGTCACAGTCTTTTTTAAAATTCGTGGGATCTTTTATCACCTGTGTCAGGTTAAACATATCACAAAATTCCCTCAGGGGTTCTCCTTTAAGATCTCCAATAACATCTAAAAAAAATCGTGTTTGACTGAAGAATGATACGTTTAAGTCCATCAATATAAACACGTCGGTTTTGGTTTAGATTTTCCGGTAATCTTCTGAGGAAGCCGGAACTAGCGCACATATAGATGTATAGCGTGAACTATACAATTTTACTACGAAGTGTAGTAAACACGTTGGAGGGATAAGCAAAAGATGTACGACCCAATTGTGACTCACAAGGAATGCACTCTGCAATAAGTGGGCTGACGTTAGAATCTCGGAGAATTTGTCACATGCATAAGTAGATACCTCAAACAGAGCTTCGCCCGTCCACTTTCAAATCCCAACTTTTGAAGACTGTTGTCAGTTTGCTTACGACTTTCTTTGTACTTGTACGCCTGTTACGACATATCAATTGCCTCATACCCATTTAAAAAAAACAAATATGGAAAATCAGCCTAGGTATTCATGCATTTCGGTTGTGAATCGCGATATCGGTGTGGAAGCTAAGAATGTCCAGTGGCTAAGAGTGTCCGGACCCTATCTTCTAACCCAGCTATAACACTTTTCGTCACATTGGGGGCAAGTGTCCGTCCTTGGTTGCAATAGAAAAGGATATGAAAATGGACACTAATCACCAGGACATTTTTATCCATCACACCGGCACGCCGGGGGTCGCGGCGCTTGCTGCATGAGTGTTTATCAAATCGTGCACATTTATACATTGCGCAGGTTAATCAATATATTATGTACTACTCCCACATGTAAATTTTGTTCTAAATTGTTCTTGGTATCGATATAATTAATGCATTTATCGAGAATATGACGGATGCAGATAGAAATATAGCCCTTGAAAAAACAACAGCTTATGGATGACGGAAATCACGTGTCACAATACTTCTCTCATATGGTTGACCTATCCAAATAAAGCGATCACACGTTGTCAGTATCAGTTTGGATTCATGATCGTTGTGTAGTAAGGAATATGCTACTGGTAATTAATTAATATAAATTAGTTTATTAATATTACATTAATATTAACTGTAACTCGCTCTCTTATCTACCAGAATACAAAACAAATACTTCGAAACGAAATCGACATATTCAAACGCACTCATAGATATTCGTACTCCCGTTGATACCATGAATATTCCTTACCTTTACACGGATTTTAATGAATACAAACGTTGTTAAATATAGCATACACGCTGATTCTCAAATGACTACAACTAGCTTATTGTAATGGAAAGCATTGCCAATAAATACCAATTATGATAATCTTAGCGTTATGATGAGTTTGTTTGGGCGATATGAGTTGTAGATTTTCATCGGGACCCTTATGTCGACATATCAGGCAATTGGGTTATTCACTCATATCGCCCCCCCCCCCACCCCCCCAAATTCGTGACATCCCTATATTGTGCACACTAACGGTAAAATATCTGCACGGTTGTAGATGCTCGTTATACTCCGTTGAGAGTTTCGCCACAATTACTCTCACACTATCCCTCGGCCTCTGCAATCCTTATATATGGCAGTCATTTCTTCGTGTATTGGTGTCGCCATTTTTCCTTGCATGTTTTCGATTAACATTACAAAAAGAGATGTCGAATGGGAGATTTTGTCGGATTGATCGAATCCTGAATATCAGAAGCAAGGGATCGATGAAACAATTACAAAGGTAAAGGGACGACAGACCTTTGAGAGTGGCATCCTGAGACGAACCAATTGTAAATCTAGACCAGTTCACGAATGATCCGTATATTGGCAATGGTACATACAAACACAGCGTGATCGTATTCAAGAGAAAGAATGAGACGGTCAGAGACCAACTTTTGCGCTTCAAAGTGGAGTCAGATGCTCTTTGTATCTCCGCTCGTCGATATTTTACACCAATGAAAACACCAATGTAAACAAGAAATGACAGACCGTTGACGGTGAACAGATATATATCTAAAATTCGCGAAGACATTTGTATACCATTGGTGTCGCGTAACGTCTCACATACCGTTCCAGTTGACATCGCTGGTGACGATAAAATGGCGAGAGAAAAGAATGTCAACCAAACTCCCAATGCCACAATCCAAGGTGCCATAACAATTATCAATCTACTCCAAACCTTATAACCAACCGTATGATATACCAGAGGCGCGCTTATGGCATAAACTCGATCACAGGCAAGGAAAATGGTACAACCTGGCCGCACATAATAGCACACAGTTGAGATATTGAGGTAAACTGCCGAAAAACAAAGTCTAGTGCTGAAACCAACATTTCTAACGATCGACAGTATAAATTGCAGATCCGTTGCCTCGATTACAGGCAATAGCATATTTATCACAGCATTAGCTTGAATAACGCATTTAGCCCTCAGCGTCTTAGGCTTGATCTGGACCAGTGCCACCAATACAAAATAATTCAGGAGTCCTGAAGTACAGGCAACAACAATGCTCACTGCGTAGATAATGGATACCGGTAATACCTTGGATAAAGTATACATATTTGGGTCATCATACTGGTCGTTTGCAGAGCTATCCGTCGAGTTGAACACGGTCGAGTTGCTCACCGTAGAGTTGTTCATCTTCAATTCATAGGATGTGTATTGCTTTTACAACCACCTGTGGTGAAAAAACGAAATAGAGAAAACAAAGTCCATCATAATGATATATAATTGTTTTATGTCAGCATTGGACGCAGCATTCGTCGTACCTAAACACTGTGAGAAAACATGAGAACCATTATTACCTATTTCGGAGGCCCGAATAGTGTTTCAGAAACTATAGCAAGTACATGTATCTATATCTGCCCATAACTGTCCCATATGAATGATGTTGAGGTATACTCGTTATATAGCTGAAATATTGCTGAATGCGACGTTAAACCCTAATTCTCTCTCTCTCTCTGTTGAGGTATACAACGCATTATTAACCGGGAAAATGCATAATCGATAATGCAGGTCTATATACTCCGTACCAGGCACTACAGCTATTACTGGAATCGTCCGTTTAAAATAAGAGCCAATGAACGGACAGCGTTCGAGTATGGTACACCACCTTCGTAGAATCTCGGTATATTCTGACGAATGCCTAGTTTATGCGGAGAAATATCTGGAGCACAAACTCTTTGAAGTTCCGGGCGTAAACGTCATGTGGGCGCCTCCTAAGTGAAAACAAATACGGAGACGATCTCAGCTTTGTCAGACAGGCCATGAGTAGGGATGAAGGGAAAATGGCGTCGATCACATTAGCTCGGGCAAGAGGTTGGTCTGTTCTGCAGATCTGGATTCAAGGAAATGTTAAATTAATGGAGAGAAACGAGATACATGTACAATGTGCTCTTAAAATCAGACTTTTTGGGGACCTCTGGTAATATGGAGCCAATCTTATCAGATTCACTCTCGAATTAAGGCCTTTGGGATTTCATCCATTTAGGCACTCAAAATATGACAAAGTATAAAAAGATACAAGCTTGAGCTCTTATGTGTAGAGCAATGTTGAAGAGACTTAAAACAAAACAACGCATATTTAAACAAGAGCCCAAGGGACTTCAATATATGCCCGTACATCTGAAATTACACTGATCCAAATTTCAAGGTTGCTTAATTGCCTTGGTCCCAATTGGTAGCTAGCAATCCAGAGAAAAGTCTAAGATCCTGTGCTTACGAGAACGTAACATTTATAACGTCTTATATTGAAAGATGAACTAAAAGGGGCTTAACTCTTGGTAACTAGGTGACCTTGAAGCCAAGAGCTCGCATATCCCACAATGAAATCCACAATATTCAAAGACAAGAAAATAATATTTTTTTCTTCAAATAGATTTTCTTTAGGTGAGAAAATTTGTCATGAAGAAAGAAAAATGCGAAAAAAGTGATGAAACTTGGTTCTTGAGTTTATAAAAGGATATGAAGTTCAGAAAGGTCCCCTCTCTCAGTTAAAATAGTAAATGCATGGTTTTTATTTCACAAGAGTTTAGCTGAATGCAGCTGTTTCATACATGTATCAAACAGGGGAGACTCCACAGGACAAATGCCATATGTATGTAGGGGAGACAACTCTGAATAGTCCAACCTATCAATAGTTAGTCAAACTGGATTCAGTTTTTGGGGACTGTGACCTTGACCTTTTGACCACAAAATGAATAGGGTACCTTTTTGCCCTTCGAGTAAGGTATACCTAATGCTCACCATTGGATTATACGACCTTGTCTTCGATGGGCATATAAAATGTGACTTTTAATGATTTCCTGATTTTAGGGTGACCTTGACCTTGGCATAAATTTTGATACTGGACCCATCGCCTCTCCTTAACCCTCTCTCTGCCGTATCGGTACTTAAGTAACGACAGAGATATAGTTCAATGATTGCCTGTCTTTATCATACAAAAATGAGAAAATTCTAGACGAATATGTTCAACATATTATATCTTGTTCGAAAACAACGTAGGTGACGATACGTATATCTTTCTTTCATTCATGTGTTCCGGATATAGACCGGACACAGGGACGGACATACGTCCTTTCTTCACTGAAATCGCCATCACATAATACGTCTGCCTTTTGGGCGGGCGTTTAAAAATTAGATAACCAAATTATTAGCATTTACGGTATAATGGAAAATATTTTGAAAAGTATTTTAATTCTTCAAAGTATTTCAGGTTAGAATATTCATTATACTAGCCAGGCATGTCAGAGAGTCATGTAAGCTAAATTCATTGCATCAAGTAGCAGTCGCTCAAAAAATAGATTGGCGAGTGTGGCGGTGGTTGTCGAAATATGTGGTTTCTATACATAGCCCCATGCTTCATATATTATGTCGTTTATATGGGGTTATGTATAGACACCATATGTCGACATTTCACCATAAAGCCTTCCCCCGCCCTCCCAAATCTCTTGTTTCCAGGGCACGTGATCAAATGCAGTGACTGCAGTCTACTCAGGAAACCCGTATTTCGTATTTAAAATGTCACCTGTAGAATCCAGATCCCGTTTATCATGCAAATATTTCGTCTCTCAAGACCCAGACAAAAGATTCAGACCATCCAACCTGCCACTTAGTTACCTGCATTTAGAAGCCCAGTGTTTTGATTCCTCCAGTGTTTCCCAATTCCTTCTTTCGGCCTTGGAAGAATATTTGCATACGAACTTGGGTATGCTCTCGCCTGGCAAGATCTTGCAACCCTGTCTGTGACTGAACATTTGGATTTCTCCATCACAAGCACTATGAGCACAAAGGCTGGGAAATTTTCTTTGAACAGTTGATGTTGGTCTTTGATATATGTTGGCATTGTGGGGAGTTGATGCTGGGTCGACATCGGGCCTTACAGACTAGTCTCTTGTGTTAAATGCCGTCATTTTCATCTGACGACGATACAGCTCACCAATCCCCAGTGTACGAGTTGTCACAGTGACACAGCTCACCAATTACCAATATACAAGTTGTCAGAGCATTTCCATCATAGCTCTCTAGATTTGTATCTAATACCGCTTATGCCGGGGCTAGGGACCGTACAGTCATGTCATCCAAGTTGCCACAGGAACAGGTACAATAAAAACCTACCTGAGATACAACACATATCACGAATCGTTAGATTCTTGATATGTGCTTTAGAATAGATTAACCAGAAGACTATACTGTGAAGTCATGTGACTCTGTCAGTATGTCGGCACCTCTTCCCACTTCCCTTATATGTGTTGTAATTGGTAGCATCACGAGTGCAAAATGCTGTTATATTTGTAATGTCTAGAAAGAACTGAAGTAAACCAATTTAAAGATTTTCAGAATTGTCCATCATATCCTTGGCGTTTGGCTGGTTTGCAAGGTATTAAGAGGGTGATATATGTTCAACTACCTTTTTTCATAGAATCACAAGTGAGCTGATTACTAAATAGGCAATACATTTAGTGGCCAATATCATCTACCAAAATGTTCCCCAAATCTCACTGAATGTGAATATGACACCCTTTTTAACAAACAATGTAAATTGGAGAATATAATTACAGAAACAAAGCGTCTCGGCACTGCCAGCAGAAGTCAATAAAGAATAAACACACACTTTTGAAAGATGTATGCAATCACTGCTACAACAAAGACTATTTCAGAAACGAAAATTTCATCGGAAAGTATTTTTAAAAGATGTTTTGTCATTTACTATGTCAAAATAATTGTCCAAGGCAATGATAATTCGTGTCAGTCAATATGAAGGACAGTCCGAAGCTGTGTAGAGCTATCCAAGACAGACCTGTATGTCACACTCCTGTCAACAACCTGTGTTAGTTTGAAAAGCTAATACATCTAAACCAGTTTGTGCAGTCAGTGAGGGAACTGCCCTGGATTCTTTATATTCAATCCACAACTGCCTATTGTGGTCCATTCATTCACAGCCTGTTGTGATTGTGCCTGATTCTAAAAGAAGCTGCATATTTAATTGGCAATTGTCGGGCACACAAAATTAATGAAGAATTAAAAAAAACATTTAAAAATACTTCCTAAATCAATTTTCGTATCTAACATAGTCTTTGTTGTAAAACATACTACACAGAATTTTCTTAACTGCTTTTCAGTATTGTGTGTTTAATATTTATGTACTTCTGCTGGTAGTCCCAAGAACCATTGTTTTTGTAATTATATTCTCCAATTTACATTGTTTGTTCAAACAGGGGGCCATATTCACATTCAGCAAGGTTTGCGGAACATTTTGTTATATGATATTGGCCACCAACTGTATTGCATATTTAGTAATCAGATCACTTGTGATTCTATGAAAAAGGTAGTTGAACATATGTCATCCCCTTAAGGCGTTTGTGCTGGCATCCATTTATGCAATCAAAATGTAACAAAGATACGAGCTCGAGCTTCTATGCGCACAGAACATTGAAACGTATTTCCAAGAAATGCTTCGCCCATGTCGAAGAGATGTAAGAAAGCTACACATTTTTATATATATGAGCTAATCAAATTTTTTAAAATTTACACTATCATGGGAAATATTTTGTTTTTAAATTCTCCAAAAGTGTTTCGGGGTTGACTACTCATACATGTCAGATAGGCATTTAAACCAAAGTCATTGCATTCAATCAGTGACTGCCGTCTATTCGGGAAACGTGTATTTGAAATTTAAACGAGAGTCAGGTTGCGTCTGACAATGTTGACGGCAGAAACTTTTGGCTGGGGCTGGAGTATTTGCATAAAAATTGGGAGCTGGATTCTGCAGGTCACTTGCATTTGCAAGCCCAGGGTGTTCATTCCTCCAGTGTTTCCCAGTTCTTTCCTTCAGCTTTGGAAGAATATTTGCATATGAACTTGGGTGTATGCTTTAGCCTGCAATACCTCACAACCCTGTCTGTGACTGAACATTTGGACTTTCTCCACCACAAGCACCATGAGCACAAAGGCTGGGCAATCCTGTTTGAACAGTTTAGGAGTTTTCACTATCCAGAGCGCAAACTGCTGTAATATTTGTAATGTATATGGAGAAATGAAGAAAATAGATTTTCTAAATTTTGAAAATTAACCATTATATCTTCGGTGTTTGGCTGTTTTGCAACGTTTTACTTATAGCAATTTCTTTTCATATTATACAACTTCGACATGGGCGAGACATTTTGTGCAAATATATTCTAGCATTACTGCTATAAATGGAATGAAATGCTTGTCAAGGTGAGGTTGCAAGGATGGATGCCAGAACAAAGGCCTTAATTATAGCAGTGTCTGCCATCTTATACAAAATTCAGCCTAGGCGAGAATTTTTGCGCAAATGTATTCTAGTATTACTGCTATAAATACAAAGAAATTACAAGCGTCTGGTCCGTCATTCATAATTCAGCCGTCGTCCATTAAAGAATATCCGCGTCCATAACCCAAAGACCTATTCCATATTCCATATAACAGTATTAGCACCAAATTCAAAAGGACAATCATATTATACATAAACATAGACTTGTTTCCTGCAAGAGAGAAGCGGTCAACAGTTTTCAATGATGCCGGGAAGACATCATGATGTTCCAAAAATATCAAATCCGAATCGCTGATCAGTATTCTTAATCCATAATATTCGTTGTAAAGTCGTCATCTAAAGGATGATGTATCTCAGTCACGCTTTGATTGTGATTGTTCATATGAGTACCATGAGGATCTTGAGTACATGGGTGCATACGGCCCCTAGCCCCGGGTTGAGCGGAATTAGACACAAGATCTTGCACGCTACGCTCGTATTTTGCTATCAGGATGCGATATGTATCGCCAAATTTGAGAAACTTTGAGTGGAGGCGCATGGTGGTGTACCCCTGTTTTATAAGTTTCTGCGACAATGTTTTGTGACGTTGATTAAAATCGTCACATTTAACACATTATCTAGCAAATGCTACTAGGCGGGATATGTATACGCCATATGCAGGTCCCACTGGAATATTACTGTCCAGAAAGGGATAGTTTACGATGTCGCAATTGTAATGATATCTTTTGTCATATAGTCGACGAGAGAGAAGACCCACTTCATTTTTGTAGAGATATAGGTCTAAATGTGATGTGCCTGTAGGGTTATCTGTACTTTCCTTAAAATCCAGTGAAGGTGGATATATATCCTTCACTGCGTCATTTATATAGAGATTATCCACAGTGAGAAGATCGTCTATATAGCGTTTGGTGAATGAGAAGGAACGCGCTTTGAATGAATCGATTTTTGAAAGCGCCTGCATATAGTCATATTCATAAGAGAACAGATATAGGTCAGCCAATAGGGGTGCACAATTAGTACCCATTGGAATACCTATATGCTGTTGATATATAGTGCTACAGAATTTCACATAGATATTTTTAATGAGAAATTCAAGCAAATCTATAAACAAAGAAACATCCCATGAATGATATCTCTTGCATGTAGTAGAGCTAAAGAATGCTTTATGGCTTCCAACATTAATATATCTACGATCGGTTTTCTTGAACACAGATACTATTAATGAACTTAGACGGTCAATAAGATCCTGATGAGGGATTGTAGTATAGAGAGTCGAGAAATCCCTTGAAGTTGGCCTATAAGTTCCTACTCTTTAAGGCCTTTGTTATGGCATCCATTCATGCAACCTCACCTTGGCAAGTCTTTCTTTGTGTTTATAGCAGTAATACTAGAATATATTTGCACAAAATTTCTCCCCAATGTCGAAGTTGTATAATATGACAAGATACTGCTATAATTAAAACCTTGCAAAAAAGTCAAACACCAAAGATATAATGGTTAATTCTCAAAATGTAGAAAATCTTAAAGAGTGGGAACTTACAGGCCATTGTAGAAAGATTCGCAAGATCTAGAATTCAGCAAAAGGACGTTCGGGTTATTTTTCTTTCAATCAAAAAGAAAATGGACCACAGTCCAGGTCGGCTCAGGAAGCATATCAACATCCAACCCTTCACCAGGGGCCCTCGGTGGCCGAGTGGTCTAAGGCGCTTCGCTGGTGACCGCTAACCTCACACCGCTGATCCGGCACGGGTTCGAGCCCAGCTGGTCCATGTGTGAAAGTTTCTCAGTTACTTGCCGAAGGACAGTGATTCTCTCCGGGTACTCCGGCTACTAAAACTGACTGTCACTATATGAGTGAAACAAACTTGAGTGTGACATTAAGCCAAATTCCCTCCTCCTTCTCCAGCCCTTCACTATCAACAATCGTGCATCGCTGGAGACGGTTTCAACCCAAATGGGCACCATGGATCCGTTGAGATGGGCACAGAAACAACGCTCTAATACCCATTGGATCATGAGGATTGTCGTCAATGTCACGATTTGTATTAACAAACTGGGACTCATACGCATCCATTGATGACGATGAAAAAAAACGCGTCGAAGGCAACGAACGGCGGGCTAGACTGCCCGAAGACCTTTGGGGTGGACCAGAGCGAACGACCGGCATACAATGCGTCTAATGGACAGGAGCGCATATGGTCGAAAAAGGACGCAACACAAGGGCAGTTTCTCAAAGGGCATCTTCTGATTAGACAAGAGCAACCGACGATGCGTCTTGTATATAAACAATAGTATACGAGAATTGCCAGCACAACCAAAGTGAGGGAGAGCTTAGTAATCCAACGCATTTAAAGATACACACATTAAAGCTTATGCAACAAACCGATTTCTCTGAAATAACCCAAGATGCAATCCTCTCTCACCCGACTAAAAAGATCTTCCAAAGTAGTCGCTCGATAAAAAGCATCTCTTACAGTCTTAAAATCTAAGCATTCGATAAGAATATATTTCACCGTGAGATCTTCATGGCATGGAATACACCTTGGGATTGGCTCTTTTTTTAGTAAATGTTCGGGAGTTTCTGGCTGTTCAGCTGAGTATAGCCGTGCCCCCAGGCTGTGTGTGATGTGATGGATGGGATAATAAAATGGGTAATACGCAATAGGGTTGTTTTTCATCTCTCTCTCTCTCTCTCTCTCTCTCTCTCTCTCTCTCATTTGGCTGCGTCAAGGCGTTGAGCCATTAGGGACAAGGTGAGTGTGTTTGTGTGTAGGGGGTCTTACGCCCAGCATTAGAGCGTCAATGCGTCAAGACGGGCGTTGAATGCTTTAACGCCGGAGTTGAGGGCGTAACCCGGTTATGACGATGGCTTTAATAATTAACCCTCAAACTGATTCTAACCATTTTCAACAGGCCTAAACCGGTTCTATTGTGTATGGGTTTGGTCCAAGCTCCTCTTTTCCTAGGACAACAGTTGCCGACAAAAGCTGTCTCCTTTGACGTTCCATCAGGAACATCAATCTTACCCCAAGTATGTAGTAACTCATGCGTATAACGCCGGTCCTACGATGGCCCTTAACATCGCACTGGACAACATATGAACATAGTCAAACTTTAATAGCTAAAACTCTCAGCTAAAATGTTCCAACGTGTTTTAACCCCTTGGTCAAAACGATCTTTGGCTATTGTCGTAATCATGCAAACGTGCATACGTCTGTCACTCCGCCTCCGTTTTGTCGTTAGCATCATATCTGAATAACGAATATGCTTGTAAACACGTTAGATTACAAGTTAGATTACACATGAATGCGGTCACATACTAGAAGTTCATGCTTCCTTGTTGAAATTGACCATTCTTTCTGTTGGATAGAAGAACGGTCTCGCGTTGAGAACAATATGCCATTTATCCATATTATGACTTTAATGACCTTGAATGAATGAATGAATGTTTAATCACTATACAGCATGTACAATATGTAAATATATATGTATAAAACTGAGAATGACGAGAATAAAACCCCAGAGGGTTTGTTATATCCCAAATGGCAAGAAATACAATATATTGGCAGGAAGCGATTAATGTAGTCAAAATTTATGAATTAAAGAGAATATGCCGTTGGAGCTCGGTGGCCTAAGTAAATAACGATTTTACATAAAAATAACGATTTCACATAAAAGAGATGTATACAGCATTGGAATTATGTTTAATGACGATGAAAGACGAACAACATATTGAATGCACCTCCGGATGTCTTAGTGGTAACAATAGACAGTGTTATATAAGATGGAGCTTCAAGCGGAATTTGAAAAGGGATTGGGATACACATGACTTTAAATCAAGAGGTAAGGCGTTCCAAATACGCGAAGCCTTTGATTTGAAAGGACAGATTTGAATGTACTCGTGACCTATACAGATTAAGATTGGCTTGACGGGTTGGATAGCAGTGGACTTCAGAAAGTTTTGTAAAGTAATTTGAATATTTAGTTGACAGCATGGTAGAACAGAAATTGGTCCATAGTTTACGGCTAGGGTTTTGTTACCAGACTTGTAAACAGGAGTGACTCTAGCAATCTTAAGGGCAGTGGGAACTTCAGACCCTCTATCTGTACTTATGTGAGGCGGCTGTTTCGGTCTTTATGGGATGCTGTGAATAATAACAAACTTCATGAGTTAAAAAAACTGTAGGGTATACTCATCTGAACAGCCAGAAACGTTTCGATCAAGCCATGATCAGGCGATGTAGAATCAACCATACACGATTAACTCACGAACATTTACTACAAAGAGCCAGTCCCAAGGTGTATTCCATGCCATGAAGTTCTCACGGTGAAACACATTCTTATCGAATGCTTAGATTTTAAGGTTGTAAGAGATGCGTTTTATCGAGCGACTACTTTGGAAGATCTATTTAGTCGGGTGAGGGAGGATTGCATCTTGGGTTCTTTGAGAGAAATCGGTTTGTTGCATAAGTTTTAATGTGTGTATGTTTTAATGCGTTTGATTACTAAGTTATTAGCTTGAGTACTTCGAATTTTGTTTGATCGTCGCTATAAAGCTGAAATATTGCTGAACGCGACATTAAACCTTAATTCTCTCTCTCTCTCTCTCTCCTTTTCCATTTTGAAAGGAGAGGTTAATTATGTGGCGACATAGGAGTGGAAATTAAGCTCTCTATCGGTTTGATCAGAGACATACGTATATCGTCAATACCAGGGGATCCATTTTTAAGTACAGATACAATTTCATACATTTCACTCGGAGTACATGGTTCAAATGTGAAATTATTGTTATAAGATTGATCTAGATATGTTTTGATATCGTTTTGGGAGGGTGGAATTTTCGAGGCTAGATCTGATGCAATAGAGGAAAAATAGTCGTTGAGGTTTGTGGCAACGTCAGTGGGTCCGTTATATCTCTACCATTAAAATTGAAGATATTGGGGAGGGCTCTGGATTTCTTCCGTCCCAGTAGTCCATTTATAATTTTCGAGGTACCCTTAATATCATTATAAGATTCGTTAAATTTCTGTTCATAGTATTTATTTTTAACTAGTTTAAGTGTATGGTTCAATTTGTTTCTATAGAGTTTAAATTCCCGGGTCTTTTTTCGATATATGCCACTTGTATAGTCTATTTTCTCTTGAACTGAACGGAGTAAACATGAGGTAATCCATGGTTTGATTATTTTAACTTTTTGGGTTTTTTAGTCTATCTTCAAACCGTCTTTGTAGGACAGGGTTTATATTTGAAACTGCCCTTTGAATGCTTGTGTGAGGGTGGAAAGCAATTTGTCGTATGAAATATAGAAAAGTGATCAGCGATATCAGAAAGTAAAATACCACAGCCCAGGCCTTCTTCATGAAAATTGGTGAATATATTATCAATTAATGTAGCGAAATGAGATTTTACTCTGGTGGGTTTTGTGATTTTTGGGAAAAAATAAAACGATTTCATATAATTTCCATTAACTCCTTTGAAAATAGGTAAAGTTCGTCCACAGCTGAACTTGACCTGGAGGTCATCAAACCGTCATGTGGATCCTTACGATGTTAAGGGCTTCTGCAGAGAACTGCTCCTGAGATTGATGTTAAAGGAGGCATCTCATAGCAATATAAATTGACTACCATCTGATTGTAAAACAAACAACAATCCTCTGAATTATGAAGTTTATTCAACTTTCATTTGGTAATACTGATTTTTCTTGGAAGTAAAAGCGTAAGGAGAAATGTAAAATTGAGCGTATCGGGTCACATGTGAACTATGAAAGGTAGCAGGGAGCAGTGATGTCATTTGGCATCGTCATTTGGCATTTAAACTCGAGAACTGTTGACTCCATCAAATTTTCACCTCGTGAACTTTGACTTCGTTAACTTTTAACCTTCTAAACTTCCAACACTGTGTGAAAAAAGCAACAATATTCACGTGTAACAGTGTTTTCGTTATTTTGGGATTACATTATCTTAGTATAGCACAGATTCCCTATGCTGAAAATTGGTCGAGTCCCATGAAGGATTTGAACCATCGACCACTAGAGTAAGGCACCCAACTGACAGCACTATATGTCGGCTATCTAAACCACTCGGTCAACGGACCTCCCACAAGAATAGGAGGCAGCAGACCGACAGTCTTTAAAGCGAACATACACTACCCTTCTGATGACCGTAATGACGCAGCTCCCAAGCTGAATACGTAGGAAGATTTTTTCGTTATTTTTGGATTACACTATCTTAGTATAGCACAGATTCTAGTGCCGCAAATTGATCGAGTCCCATATGGGATCGAACCACACGTGTTTGCTATACTCTACACAATATCCATTGACATTCAGCTCAATGCAGGTCTTCGTTTGTGAGTGGTATATCGCTCACAGACTACGTCTATTATCTTGCCCCAATGACTAGGGATTAAATGAACGTTTGAATTCTATAGAATACCTGTCGTTCCCTTTGTATCATAACCTCGCAGGTGTGTTTTGTCAACAAACCCTCTTAATGGACGCTATTATCATGTCAGAACATGAAGGCTACAGACAGCAGAGAGCAATGAGAAGGAGGCGGGAAATTATACCAATCCAAATAGATCCTCTTTGTTACGGCACGTTGTACTTAGGGGTATAGAGAAAAGTATTCAGCGCAGTCAATTAACTTCAATCGCCCGAGCAATGCAATCGTATACGAAGTAACCGTGTGTTTACATTTGGATGCTATTGGAATGAAGAGTATAATGGGGGTTGACTCAATTTTGATTTTGAAGACAACGTACAACTTAGCTAAATCATATTAAAGGTGACTAATTAAACATACAAGTAACAATTACGTCATCAAACCGGAGAAGTAAACTCATCTTTGGCAGAGAGCCCGAATCTCGCCATCCCAGTTAACCCTTTTTGTCTCATACTTCCACGAAGCCTATTATCAAACCCTGGATTACGCACGGTATCCTATCTTCCATCCACGAAAAAAAAGTATACCGACAATATATTTCTAGTCAGGATGAAATACAATATAATAAATGAACACAGTTGCTTCCCATCTTGTGGAAAATATCCCAAGTGTCGCATCTATCTTTATAGATTTACAGATTGGTTAGAACCTTCAAAATAACGATAACTTCGATTTATCCGTTTTAACTCCCGCTGATGCCCAAACTGTAATTACTTCCTTAAAGTAGGCTGTATATGATCTTGATGGTATTTTCAATTGCGTGGTCAAACGCATCGCGACCTATATTTCTACTTCACTCGCGCATATTGTAAATTTCTCCTTCAGATCTGGAGTTGTACAAGACGATTTTTAAATCCGCGAAGGCGACACCAATATTCGTATTCGGTAATCATTTTTGTGAACTATAAATCAATATCGGGCTTACCGAGCCTCAACAAGATAATAGAGAGACTTATAATAACCATGATGTCCGATTTTTTAGAAGCAAATAATATACTTTCCGGAAAAAAATTAATATGATTCAGAGCAAGCCACTGTACTTCTCATGCGACCATTTCCGTGTATGACATGTTAGTTACTGCTGAAGCTTCTAAAGGCCTCTCCAAAGCATTTGACACGGTTTATCATGATATATTACTTTACAAACTGCACCACTGGGGTATCCGTGGCTCCCAAAACAAGTGGCTTAAAAGTGTCCATCAAACATAACAGTGCCCTTTTCTCTACCATGCATATCACCTGTGGAGTTTCACGGGGATCAATTATTGGACCACTTCTCTTTTTTATACATAAACGACATAAACAAGGCTCATGACTTACTCCAAATGTCCTCATCGCTGAAGATACAAGCGTTGTGCACTCTCTAAAACATTGATGATGCCATCAACATTATGTCACAGAAAATAGAGATACTTTACAAGTGGTTCTGTGAAAATCACCTATCGTTGAATATAAAAATAATACTAAATGTTTGTTAGTCAAGCGAAACGAAAAAGAACAATCCCGACAAGTGCACGCATCCGGAGAAGAGATTGAAACGGTCAACTACTTCAAATTTCTTAGAATATTCTTCAATAACAGATTGAAATGGACAACTCACATTGACATTTGCAAAAAAAAAGTTGCGAGAAACACCGGAATTATGAATTATATAAATGAGCCAGTGAATAAGAAAATACATTTTGTATTACTCTGTGATATTCCCATATATGTCTTATTGTAACATCCTATGGGGAAATACTTGTGTCCCTCATCTGAACCCGTTAATATTATTGCAAAAGCGAGTATTACGCATCATCAATTTATCCAGAATGTTCGACCATAAACCACCATTGTTTATTAAACTTGAACCTATACGCCTGCTCCGTTCTGACTAAAAAAAGTCCTGTATCATCAAGAATTAATACCAATTCGCTTTCTGGATTACTTTTCAAAACTATCTGATGTCCACCGCTAGCCGATAGTAAACCTACTAACGATCTAACCTATCTTATACCATACCTTCAAAATCACTTGACCGCGGGTCCATTATGGAACAAGCTATCAACAATACTTAAATCCACGAATTTCTCATTGTTTTTTTCAAATCAAACCTTAAATCACACCTCGAAATCTAATCTCCAAATATGGCTTAAGCTAATGTAGATCTGCTAATATACTGATTTCCCATACTGTATAATTCTCAGATATTTTTTTTTATTTTCTTCTGTTGGGATAAAACACACCCTCTGGGATTTTATTTCCGGAGATAATACATTGGTTGACTACTACCTCATTTATAATTATTATCTTACTGTATATACCGAACACTTGATAAAATCATGTATATATATGTTGGTGAATAAATTCAATTAAAATCAATTAAGATGTGGCCTTGGCATCTCAGCCGCGCTTTGCAGGTGTTCATGTAGAAACTATGAATAACCACACGGCCCTATCACCTGGATAAGATACGCTGGCTCGATTGTTTTATCGCACAATGTGCCTTTGCAAAAGGAATTATTCTTAAAATAAATTCGATGAGTGTAATCAGGATATGAAAGGCACATGAAAATTTTTAAACCAACTGATAAATCGGAAGACAGAAACAACATATTTTAAGTCGTTTAATGCTGACGGAAAAGAAATCTCTGCTTGAAAGAAATATTAAACAAATTCACTGAATATAATATAATAAATTCAATGGGTACAGTTGCTTCCGACCTTCAAGAGAAGATACCAAGTGTAGCATTTTACATTATAGACTAATTAGTACCTTCTGACGATTAATGTCGATTTCTCCGCTGTAACTCCCACTGATGTCCAAACTAAAATTACTTCCTTGAAACCAGCTGCATCTGGTCTTGACGGCATTTCCTCTCCCTTGATCAAACTCTTCTTCAGATCTGAAGACAATTTTAAATCTGGAAATGTGACCCCAATATTCAGGTGATCTTACGCTTTTTGTGAACTATAGACCGAGTACGGTCTTACCGTGCCTTGGTAAGATACTAGAGAAACTTACATTAACCACGATGATCGATTGTTTAGAAGCAAATACATGTTAATTGCTGCTAAAGATGCAAAATACCTTTGCAAAGCGTTTGACACGGTTAATCATGATATATTACTGTCTAAACTGCACCGCTACGATTTCCGTAGCTCCTCAAAAACAACTGGCTTGAATATTATCTGTCAAACATATTAGAATGTGTTTCGTATAACAGTACCCTTTCCTCTCCCATGCATATCACCTGTGGGGTTCCACATGGATCAATTCTTGGACCACTTCTCTTTACACCATACATAAACGACATGAATATAGCTTATGACTTACTCCAAATTATCCACCTCGCTTACGATACAAGTATTGTGTACTCTCTAAAAGCATTGATGATGCTATCAACATTAGGTCACAGGAATTAGAGACACTTCACAAATGCTTATAAAAAAATCTAAATGTATGTTAGTCAAGCCAGACAAAAGCGAACGATCCAGACTGGATTAGAAAATGATTAAATATGTGACCGCCAGATAGTTAAAAACGTCCCAAACGTAATTTTAAGTAATTATTAAATGCAAGTCGTATTCAGAACGAGTGAGTGAGTGAATATGAATTCACTTCGTTTTCAACACTATTTCAGCCATATCACGACGATAGGTTCCTATTCCTTTTCACACCTGGAAACCACACGGGCAGAGTCCTGTTCAGAACGAATACCTGTGATGCCCGACACCAAGCGCTTCATTCTTCGCCATGTTCAAAAGTCATAGAATTACAATCACCGTGAGTTGTATAGAGAGAAAGCCTCGGGGACGAAACGCCCACCAGCAACAACTCACGATATACAGGCAATAATTAAACCCAACATTGAAAGGGTAGTGGAAAACGATGTCGGCGTACTGGTAAGAAGTCCTATGACCCCACGGACAAATATACTGACTGATTTCTCTAAACACATCACAAGAACCAAAAGTGATCCCTGTGATGATTTGTATGTCAGCCACACATTTATTGTAGCTGTTCATGTGGACATATTGAATGACATGACCATCACTCATCTGAATCCGTTATTATTATTGCAAAAACGAGTATTACGCATCACCACTGTATCCATGTTTGACCATACACCACCATTATTTGCTAAACTTAAAATCTTACCAATGTTCAAACTAAATCTATATGCCTTCTCCATTCTGACTGGAAAAAAGTCCTGTATCATCCGGAATTAATTCCAATTCGCTTTCTGGATTACTTTACAAAACTATCCGATGTCCTCCGCTAGTCGACAAGAAACCAACAGGCAATCCTATTTCGACCTTTTTACCGATCTAACATATCTTACTATATCATATAAAGAACCGCGGGAATGGAACAAACTATCATCCACACCTAAAACCACGAATTCCTCATCGTTATTTATGTATGACAAATCGTTACTTAAGTATGACAGATCAGCTCAAATAAGTAATAACTTATCTGATGTTAATGGATAACAAGGGCTATGTGTAACCCGGCAGCTCGCCGTTCTGGGTTTTGTCAATAACATGCAGCTTCGCATAAAGGTCGAACCCTTCAGGTTGCACATCACTGGCAATGACAATACATATTGTTATAAAAATTTGACTTCTTTGTCAGTGATGTTGAAGTTGGATTGAAAGATGAACTATATTATAAAACTTGAAATAAAGATTACCTTTTTTCTCAAAGTAAGCATATACATGAAATTGTACAATTGAAATTTGGTCTGAGATGTGGGTGTGAAATGCCTGGACAAATATGGTTCGTGCAAAAGCTTTAGATTAAACCATGATGAGGAATGGGATTCGATACCAAAATTGAAGGAAATGGTGTCCTTCATTAAAGGCGACACAAAATTCCAAACCACCAGGGGCTCGGTACTGCGGGATTCCCCCCGCCGGTTATTTAATATTGTACTTCTGAAATGAAATAATGTCATTAAACTATTAGTAATTTCTATAAAGGAATAATATATTGTAGTTCATTTGACGTGTTTGTGTATATACAATGTACACTGCATCTCCTACCTTATAGGTTAGTATCACATATAAGAGGTACATGCAGCTTCGCAAAAAGATCGAGCCCTTCAGGATGGCACATCATTTGAGGTTGCACATCATTGGCAATGCAAATCATTTAAAATAATACATGATTTCTATATTTAGTGATGTTGAGGTTGGATTGAAGGAGGAACTATATTATATAACTACCAATAAAGATTACATTTTTTTCAAAAGTAAGCTTACACATCCCATTGCATAGGCCTGATGAATACATGTTCATGTATAGTTAGGAACAATAGGTGTGCAATTTTGAGCACGTTCTTGGTGTAACTTTGTGTGATGATATGTGAACAAACAAAGCTAATAACAATGCAATAGTAGGAGTAAATCTATCATTTCCAGCATGCAATGGGACACTAGCACTGTGGTAAACCTTCACATTTGTATGCAAATAAAAGAATGCAATGACAACTGTGTCCAATCATACCGTAATGCTCCATAATAATGTGCACTGGTAAAGACTGAGACATCACAAACTGATCCAAACTCACTTTTAATTAATATAGTAAGTTAAATGTGTGGACACAGATATGGTTGTGCAAACGCTTCAGGGTCAACGAGAATTTGATAGCAAAATTTAAGGAAATGGCGTCCTTCATTTAAGGCGACACGAAATTAAAAACTAACAGAGGTTCTGTACTGCGGGATTCCCCCGCCAGTTATTTTGATATTGTACTTCTGAAACAAGTGAGAAATGACTACATTGTAGTCAAAACCTGCGGCAGTGGCAATAATACAGTGAAAGACATATCAGCGGAGGTAGTGGTAATTGTAGAAAAAAAGCGCCATCTGCAAGTGTTTTCATGCCAAGGGAAGTAATTTTCAACTTCTAACCCACAACTGCAGGAATTGACTAATAGATTTGACACAATATATATATATTCGCTTTCCTCGTTCAAAATCCGACGATGTTGACTGGTCCGTGCCGTCTATACTGAATTGACAGACGAAGTCACAATAATCGCTTTGGCAATGTCTTGGTACAAATATCGTGAATTCCAAGTTTCAAAACATTCCGTTCAGCCGTTGATTTTTGCAAATCAAAAAGGCTTTCAAATATTTGGAAATCCAAACAAATTTCAAGGATTTAGTCATAGCGCGAACATCTACGCTCTTCAGTCTCCCTTCTCGCTTTTTGCCGAGCAAAATGGAAAATTTATATTTCCGTCAAAGTTAATTTTCAATGAATTTATTATCAGGTCTATCACTTTGATCTGTGAAACTATGGAATGGGGTTGAAGGCTTTATCGAACTGTTCAAGAGGCATAATGACATTTTTCACGATTCAAATTGAGGCCTGTGACAGTCTTGATATTCGATTAGAATAATAAATTAAGTTTCTGCATTTATGTACGTTATCATCTGCAAACTAAATACGGTACCTTGACACTCTTTTCCATGCAGCAAGCCAATATCAATGCATGATTTGCTCCTTCTATACAAATGATTACCTATTTCATCCTTAGGAGATATCACCTCATCCGACATGTTTGGTCAAGCCTTTTCGAAGGTTGATAATTTTATTAATTTTTTTTTTAAAGTCAAATTCTGCAAATAAGAAACATTTCTTGTCAGTATCTATGGATATCGCCCTATAATCAATTCGCGAATATGTTTGTCATTAAGTCATTCGGGAGGGGATTTAAGTGCGAAATTTCAGGGTTAGTTCACTAAACAAGGTCTGCGTGTATAAGAGAATCATGTCGAATTCTCGTTATTATCTTTTGGTACATCAAATTATTGCGTTCGCGAAAATGACTTCCAAGTCAATATGAAAGGTATCAAAATAAATTTAAAAAACTCTCAAGGAAATCAAGGTCCTAGCTTTTGACAACGAGATCAAATAGATCGCTTTTATGGTCAGTATCTGCTAATATATGACTTAATTTCATTCGTAAAACTGATTGACAAAGTAACGTAAATTGTGAAGTGTAGAACCAGTAAGTTCTAGCAGAAATTGGCTCTGACTTGAGAGAATGATGTCAAATGCAACATGTTTCTGCCCGTTGTCTGCTGATACACATAAGTAGTGATTTTACGGAAGTGATTAATGCAATTCTAAAGGGATTATGGGTGCGGAAGAGGACGAGAACATCAATACCAGCGAAGCAAGGCCCTGGCTTGCGAGAATGAGGATAGAGGGACTGTGTTCCGAAAGAGGATCATTCGAAATAGCTATGTGCCAAATTTCATGCTTGTAACCGAAAGTACACAATATAACTATGATGTACTGTTCGCGCATAGGGTTGTCGGACTCATTAAGTACTACATAGTCATTTTATAAAACCGTTTGCGCATAAAGTCAGTTTTGAGTATTATCAATGAGTCGGTATAGCTAAGACATTGACAACGAGGTCAAATAGATCGCTTTTATGGTCAGTATCTGCTAATATATGACGTAATTTCATTCGTAAAACTGATTGACAAAGTAACGTAAATTGTGAAGTGTAGAACCAGTAAGTTCTAGCAGAAATGGGCTCTGACTTGAGAGAATGATGTCAAATGCAACATGTTTCTGCCCGTTGTCTGCTGATACACATAAGTATTGGTTTTACGGAAGTGATTAATGCAATTCTAAAGGGATTATGAGTGCGGAAGAGGACGAGAACATCAATACCAGCGAAGCAAGGCCCTGGCTTGCGAGAATGAGGATAGAGGGACTGGTTCCGAAAGAGGATCATTCGAAATAGCTATGTGCCAAATTTCATGCTTGTAACCGAAAGTACGCAATATAA